>PJEM01019799.1:0-15005 GCA_004023845.1 Helogale parvula
CAATGCGTTTTGAGAACCTACTCTCTGCTGGGTCTGGTGGATTGTGCTAAAAACAAAAAGATGAACAACACAGAATTTGACCCTATTGTCAGGAGAATTCATATCAGGGTTATAAATTTACCAAACTGTAAATAGTTGCTTTAAAGGAAAACAACACAAGTCCAGAGATGTCATCAAAAAACTTCCCTGAAAAAACGTGAGTTGAAATCTCAAGAATGAAGAGGGGGTAGGTAGGTAAAGTGTGTTGGGTGTGAGAATCTCCGACAGAAGGAAGAGCAGGTGCTGTCTGGAGGCTGGGAGGCCCAGGATGCTGGAATGAGGGGGAGGCACGAGAGGGACGTGGGGGACAGGAGGCCCAGGAGGCACTCCAGTGAGGTTGGAGTCATTCAAGATCTACCAACAGCAGGAGAATATTTCAGGGACTGGAGATGCCCATTTTCCAGATAGGCTCTTCCGGCCACTGAATGGACAATGGATGTAAGGGGGAGCAGCGCACAGAACAAGACACCGACTCACCATTTCAGTCGTCTGGACTGGAGGTGACAGTATTTCAGACTAGAGTGGTGGGGACTGAGTCAGAGGAAATAGAGGCGGTGGAGGGATATTAGGAGACACAATCTGTGAAGTCTGGGTACAAAGTGAGGAAGACGGTGAATTAGGGATAATAATCATAACGGACGGACGTGGACTGACTAGCGGCTCCACACGTCTTAGAGCCTCCCATTCTGACAGCACACACACACGCCCGTGAAATAGCACATCATGCCCACAATACAAGTCAACGTTTATAAAAATGAGCTTCAGAGAGATTAAGTAATTTGCCTAACATTACACAGGTATATATTTCAGTTAGCAACCTTGCCGACTGTGCAGTGCTGACCTAGGTTCCCTGTTTGAGTGACCGCGTGGGTGGCAGGGTCAGTCACCAGCCAAGGGAAAGCTGGGAGGGGCCCAGCTCCAGGGGAAGATCATGGGTTCGGTGTCAGCGTGTGGTATGTGAGGAAACTCTGACATAACGTACGGAAGTAAGTCAGATAAATGGTAACTACACAAGAGGAGAGGTAGTCTGAGAGAGATAGGCTCTAACAGGTCGGTGTGACAGGGTTTGTGCGGATGGGACAGCAGGGAGCGGGCAGGGAGCACTGGCTCCCAGAACTTCACCGACTGGATAAACCACTGCAAACCAGGACAGGGAGGAAGGAGGAGAAAGCCAGGAGGAAATCCAGGCCATCAGGACCGGTTCCCCTGCCAGACCAGCCTTCAAGGAAGCATTCTCTGCTGGAAACCCACATCCCACACAGCACAGGGAGGGGCAGGCGTCAGCAGACAGAGGAGCTCCTGTGGCCTCAGCTCCTTCCCCGGGTCCCCCGCCCCTCACCACCCTGTCATCTGGGTCCCCAGGCTTGTTGGCCTCACTATCATCTACCCACATCCATGTCCTTCCCAGCCTCAGTGCTGGGTGAGCCGTCAAGCAGGGGCGGGTGACATGGTTCACACAGCACTCTGCCCTCATGGGAACACCTGGAAACTACAGGATCTTCTCTTTAGCTTTGCAAGATCCTCCCTTTTCATTATTTGTATCCACCGAACCCGGCTGTCCTACCTCCTGCCCCTTAGAAATGCCAGTCTTCACTTCCTCACAGCTCAGCTCAAAGGCAACTGTTCACTTCCACTGAAAATTACAAGTCCCCCTTCCTGGGAACAACGGGCCTCTGTTTAGATCTCAACTATGCCCTGAACGTATTTGTGTGATTTATGTCACCCATGTGGCCATAATCCTGGAGGACACTTGTTCTGTCTTATTCATCTGGGGTTTCACATGGGGTAAAGGATCTCCACTGTGGGACTCCAGGCATTCCAGGAGAATTTCCAAGAAAAAAAGAGTTCCTTCCCCTCCTTGCATACTCATAATCCTGTAGAATTTAGGAAACAGTGTTCACATCTGCCATATCATTTTATTCCCATGTAGTCATGAGTTACTGCTGAGGACACTAAGTTACAGTAGATAGCTGATGCTTCTAACCTCACAGTTAGCAAAATAGGAAAGAAGAATTACTCTACCTCCAAATCCAGAACAATGTCCCCTGGGTGGCACTCACATCAGTTCACAGGTGCTGCTGCGGGTGTGGGTCAGCCCCAGCGCAGACGAGACTGTGGGTCGTAATCCAGCAGGTGGAGCAAGGACAGTCCACACAGACTCACAGGAAAGCAGCTCCTCCCTCTCTTATCCAAGACCAAGAAATCTGATATAATACAAGAAAAAAAAAGTGTTTCCAAGCGTTCACAGCACATGCAGGTCTCAAGGACAGCCACCAAGGACCCATCAAGGATTGCCCTCATAAAACCCATGAGAAAGCCCTGACTCCCTTGTTTCCTTCTACGGGACTCAGTGCCTCTTGATTAGACAGAATTCTCAAAACAGAAACCTTAGAAATAGTGGTTAATCTGCCAGGATCCTTGAAGTATGTTACGGAATCCCTTCCTTCTAACTGAAATCACACAGCAAACACAGAAAGTGCTGAGTGGGCGAGAGCTCCAGAAACGACACCCAGCACCCAGCCCGCAAGGACCCGGGTGCACGGGAGATTCTGCTGCCACGCACAGGGCAGCGTGCTTCTGACACTCTTCTCCACAGTGCATGGCATTTCAGTCTTCTCTCTAGTTTTGCAGAGTAAAGACACTGCCTTTTATTTGTTAAGGAATCAGCAAACCAGCAGAGGGACCTGAGTGGTATCAAATTACCCAAAAGGAAGGAGGCCCTGGCTCAGGCACAGTCAGAGCATGCCTTCCCTGGGCTCATCACACCCCTTTCCCTGCATCTCTCACCAGAGAGCAAGGCCTGGGAGGGTGTGTGTCCCAGAGAACAGGAGCTCTAGCTGGGGACCTGGGACACTTACTCACCTGTGACCGAAAACATACCAAAGCAGCCAAGGTTCCCATTCAGACTCAGAGTGTAACATGCGGCTGCTTTTATGAGCACAAGGGGTGGCACACACTGACGGCCCTGGAGACCCAGTGAGGGGTCTTCTACAGGAGCACCTCTGTGGTCCCTGGGGCCAGGGCCCGGGTGTGATGGGCGAGCCCCGTGCCCCTGACTCAGAAGATCCCCTGTGTTGTGAGACCCCTGCCAGGGCCTTGGGGACACACCTCCGGGACCTTGGCCCAGCCCTGGGACTTGCTCTGTGGATTCCTGCCTCAGCTCCCTGCAGTGACTCTGTGGCCTTTGAAGCTCTGGTGAGGACAGGGACCCGCTCCTCCCAGCCCCTGCTGAACTCTGAGAGGCCTCCTGCATCCCTTCCCCACTGCCCACAATACGCAGCTCACCAGGTCCTCATCACTGGGCCACAGCACAGACGGTCAGCCCTCAGACGCTGAAATCCCAGGCAAACAGTCCGATGTTTTCCTCTGCTGACTTCAGGAGAAGCAGCCTCATTTCCTTCTGGAGCTGCAGAGGCTTATATACATAGTGCACTCGGTCTCACCAAGGGAAGTGAAGGCACAGATGCACTCTGAAGCCACTGAACCGGCTCAATAAATATCCACCTCTTTGCAAGTTGTGCAAAAGTTGGTGATGGAGGTGGAGTTGCTGGTTGGCTCTGGGATGTCAGCTGAAACAGAGACTCACTGACTTCCTATATACAGACAGCACATTGTGCTAAGAAGCTTTTTAATAAAATCGATTGAGGAACTAAAAAAAAAATGTATAGAGACCATTTCTCCCTTCCAATCCACGTTATGATCTCATGCCACGCTTAAAACAATTTAGTTCCTGAGCCACCACGGTGACTGTAGAATATAACCCCATCATTCCGGAATCCGTACCGTCAGTCTGTCCCCCACACTCTATCACTCAGGGAAGCCAGAGTCCACCACCTGGCCCGGATCACCTCGCACAGAGGAACTGCCCCCACAGCACAGTGACGTCAGGACACAGCAAGACACTTTCAGGAAAGTGGAAGTTACACCAAGTGGGTCCTCAGCACTCTCCCAGTCTCCCCAGTGGCAGGTGCACCATCCCAGCAGCAGGCCAGCCTCAGTGCTCCTAGGGACTATCTAGCCTTCCCGTCTTCATCCAGCTGGTGTGTGTGAAGCATGTGTCCTCGCTGTGACCTTCATCGCTCAGGCCACGACAGTCTTGAGCATCTCCGCGAGGACATGGCTTCGCCCGCCGTTTGTGTTTCTTCTCCTCTCAACCTGCCTATGTTTATCCTTCCTGCGTGTTCTTAGATTAAGTTTCCTCCCTTTTCTTCTTCCCTTGTAGCACTTCCTTATTTGTGTAAGACGTCATCAGTCACTTATACATGTTAGTGTTTGCAAATAACTTCTGGTCATCTGCCAACTGTGCATTAACTGTATATGGTTTTTAACAGAAAATAAATCTTTAATTGTGTCATGATAAAGTCCGCAATTTCTCAGGTTATGGGTTGTGCATTTTTAGGCTTGTTTAAGAAGTTTTTCCTCATTGCCAGGTCACAAATATATCCTCTTACACTTTTATATTAACTTTATAGTTTTCGAATTTAAATTTTTGTTTTTAATTTATTCTTTCATAGTTAGTCTTTTATGACAGAGTGGAAGTTAGAAATCTAATTTTAGTTTTTTGCACTTAGTGATCTGGTTTTTCCAAAGTCCTCCCAAACTTTCTCCATTTGCTGTAGGGCCATGATTAGTACAAATTCAGTCTCCATGCAGATACCCGGCCTTCTCTGAGAACTCTGTCCCAGGGGACTCTTGTGTATGCACCAGGAACATGACTTTCTTTTAATAGGCCTTATAATATGTTTTGCTGTCAGATTGGACAATTCTTCCTTTAATTTTTTTTCAAAAAAAACCTAGAAAACTGAAAAAATAGCTTCATACAATCTTTAGAAATTTATGTTCATTGCATTAACTTATAAATTATTTTGGAAAAAGCGGATATATATTAATGTCTCTCTAACCAAAGCACATAACTTTTAATTTATTCAAATTTTTAAAAGTTTTAATTAGATTCCAGTTAGTTAACATACAGCGTCATATCAGTTTCAAGTGTAGAACTTAGTGATTCAGTACTGCGATACAACACCCAGTGCTCATCCCAACATGTGCCCTCCTCAATCCCCATCACCTACTTCCTCCCATCCCCCACCTCCCCTCTGGTAACCACCAGTGTGCTCTCTATAGTTAAGAGTCCAGAGTCTGTTTCTTGGTTTCTCTTTTTTTCCCCTTTGCTTGTTTGTTTTGTTTCTTAAATTACAGATATGAGTGAAATCATACGGTATTTGGCTTTCTCTGACTTTTTCACTTAGCATAATACACTCCAGTTCCATCCACACTGTTTCAATTGCCAAGATTTCATTCTTTTTCTTCATCACTGAATAGTATTCCGTTACACACACACACACACACACACACACACACACACACACACACAAACACACACACATACACACGTCTTCTTTATCCATTCATCAGTCGATGGACATTTGGGCTCTTTCCATAATTTGGCTATTGTTGATAGTGGTGCTAAAACACTGGGGTGCATGTGCCCCTTTGAACAGGCACTCCTGTATCCTTTGGACAAATACCTAGTAGTGCTATTGCTGTGTCATAGGGTAGTTTTACTTTTAATTTTTTGAGGAAACTCCACATTGTTTTTCAGAGTTGCTGGGTCAGTTTGGATTCCTACCAATGACGCAAAAGAATTCCCCTTTTCCGAGTCCTTGTTGCCTGAGTTGTTAATGTTAGCCTTTCTCACAGTTGTGAGGTGGTATCTCATTGTGGTTTTGATTTGCATTTCCATAATGAGGAGCGATGTTGAGGATTTTTTCATGTGTCTGTTAGCCATCTGCATGTCTTACTTGGAAAAGTGTCTATTTATTTATATCTTATGCCCATTTCTGTACTAGATTATTTTTTTGGGTGTTGAGTTTGATAAATTATTTATAGATTTTGGTACTAACCATTTATCAGATTTGTCATTTGCAAATATCTTCTCCATTCCATCAGTTGCATTTTAGTTTCATTCATTGTTTCCTTCACTGTGCAGAAGCTTTTTATCTTGATAAGGTCCCAATCATTCATTTTTGCTTTTTCCCCCTTGTCTCACAAGAATTATCTAATAAAGTTGCTATGGCTGAGATCAAAGAAGTTGTTGCCTATTTTCTCTTCTAAGACTTTGATGGTTTCCTGTCTCACATTTAGGTCTCTCATCCATTTTGAATTTATTTTTGTGTAAGGTGTAAAAAAGTGGTCCATTTTTATTCCTTTTATACAATTCTTTCCTCATGCCTGTTTAAATAATTTAATACTTTCTCCACAGAGTTCTATATATCTCTATTAAGTTAATTCTCTATACTATATAGATTCCTTTGCTGATATCAATTGCATCTTCTCTCTACTATATCATTATCCAGAAATTTTGGTGAACTCTCTTCTTAATTAGATAGTCTATTGATTTTATTTGATTTCTCTATAGAGTTCATGGCACATATGAATAAAGTCTCATCTCTTTTGAATCGTTACATAACATGCTTCTGGGTCGCACCCAATAGGATGGACTAACGCTCGCAGAGAAAGAGCAGTAATAGGGGACATCCTAATCCTCCAGGAGAGCATCTGTGGTTTCTCCATGATACGTGACTGCTCTGGATTGTTCACATACAACATTTAGTAACTCTGTGGGATTCCCTTTTATCATTACTTTGCTATTGTACTGGAGTCCTAAACACATGCTGACCTTTATCAAATGCTTTTTGTGTGACAATTAAAATAACTATAACTTTTGTTCTTTGTAGTCTCCTGATGTGTTGATCGACACTGACAGATGCTAATGTTGAGCAGAGTTGCCCTTTGGTGAAGTACTACTCTCATTAGAAAGTGAGCGATCCTCTCTCTCCAGAGCAGCAGCCAGAGGCCAGAGACCACTGACCTCATGTCAGAATACGCTTCTGGGGGCCTGACTGAAAATGGCGTATGGTCCGTGCTGGAAGGCTGGCTCGTGTACCCACACCCTGAATATGTTACTCATGATCTTGAAAATGTAGAGATCCCGACCTCCGTCTATATTCCCATGAAGCAGAATGTGCAGCACTGCTGTTCAGCACTCAAGGTCAGGGTCTGCAGGGGTATCCAGCCCAGAGTGTCTCCTTTGCAACCATGAGTGTCTGAGTGACCAGTCTCGATCCCCTGGGACACTGGTCACGTGAAGAGAGGACAAACCACAGACGGCTGCTGGGCGAAGTTGCCATGCTATCAAAGTCTCCTGCACATAGATCCCAGCAGCTGACACTTTGTCCAGACAGCTGCTCCTGGATTCCCTGCACAAAAGTTCCCCCAATAAACCTGTGTCTCTTCACCGTCTCTCTGTCTTTCCTTTGGCTTTACCAGCCTATCATCTGCTCTAAGTGCAGAGTCTACTGGGATGCGGTTGCACAGATAACATTCTATATCCAAGACTAAGAACAAATTCCAGAAATCCCATCCTTATCCTAACTGCGGGTTGACAACTAACACAAAGTCCCTTGATTCCCCAAATCAATACTTAGGGTCTTTCAGTCTCATGAGCCCACTGTGTTCTTCTCAAGTATCATTTGGCATCAGTATAGGCCACAATGTTAACACAGTATGTCTCTTTGGGTACAGCCTGATCTTCGTGACTGGAGGAGCGAAGGACAATACAGAAAAGAGAAAAGTCACAGCTCCTGCCCTTTGAAAGTCTGAGCAGGAATGAGCAGACAGACAAAGCAGAAAGCAGCAGCATCTATGAAAAACAAAGGCAATACTAAAGTGCAATTGCAGGGTCACCTGGGTGGCTCAGTCGGTTGAGCGTCGAACTTCAGCTCAAGTCATGATCTCGCAGTCAGTGAGTTCCAGCCCCACATCAGTTTATGTGCAGACAGCTTGGAGCCTGGAGCCTGCTTTGGACTCTGTGTCTCCCTCTCTCTCGCTACTCCTCCCCTGCCCACACTCTGTCTCTCTCTTTCTCAAACATAAATAAAAACATTAAAAAATAAAAAAAATAACGTGCAATTGTATAGACACAGGAAAAAATGCCTAAATTGATTAAAGTGACTTAGGTCGGGCATCTCTGCATAGATTTGTGAACTTACATTTAAGGGCTAATGATGGATATGCAGGATGAAAGTCTAGAAAACTTGGCTTTCATGGAATTGATATTCAGTGAAATGATTTTTGGTGAATCCAACCACTTTCCTATCACAACTCATCCTATGCATTACTTCTGCCCTGTTAACATACAATGTCCTCCTACAAATTAACATTTGAGAAAAAAAATTAAAGAAGCATATGGTAATTTGCCACACTGCATATAATTGGCTCTAACTACCAGTGGGGCCCGGGGCCCTTCAGCGCCTGGCCATGTGAGCCCCGCAACGGCCGAGCTGCGGCCCGCACACTGTTACTGCAGCTGCTGAGTCCCAGGCAACCAGCTAAGCTGCACTCAGATTTTCAATCCCTAGAAATCTTGAGGTGATAACTATTTCTTATTTTAAGCTGCTAAATTTTAGGGTTATTTGTTACTAAGGGGCATATAACTAATAAAAGAAATACTTGAATATTTTTATTCTGAAAAATCTATAATTGAAGGAAACCATGTTAACCCAGAAAAATTAGTACAGAAATAGTTGGCAACTTATGTAACATATACTGTGCATATTGTGCCAAGTGAGTAGTTAAGGAAAAGTTTGTATGGAAGGTACACGCTCAGCTGTGCCCTAAATGCTTCATAAGAAAATCAAAAAATTCAGGGGCACCTGGGTGGCTCAGTCGGTTGAGCGTCCGACTTTGACTCAGATCATAATCTCATGGTTTGTAGGTTCGAGCCCAATGTGGGGCTCTGTGCTGACAGCTCAGGGCCTGGAGCCTGCTTCACGTTCTGTGTCCCTCCCCCACTCATGCTCTGTGACTTTCTCTGTGTCATAAATAAATTAACATTAAAAAAAGAATATCAAAAATTCTTCTCATTTCCTTTTCCTTCCATCTTGTTTTCCCACTGAAAGTCAAACTTATAAAGAGTGAATCACTGAGATTTATATCTTATTCTGTATATAGTTTTAGGGAAGAGGGCCTTTTTAGGAGAATAGTGGGGTTTAAATATGGGCAGTTAGTTAAAAGTTAGCTTTAGAAAGAATGCTAGACAAATTTCATTTGGAAACTATTTTGTAGGCAATTGTTTTTTGTAGGAGACATTTATGTTTTGGAATTAGTTTCTGGTATGTTGAGAGTGGTATTTTAGAGAGCGAGATCCAGATCTTCACCCAAAATTAACTAGGAAGGCAGGATAGGGTTGGGCATCTGGTTTGGGAAAGGATGCAGTAGTTAGTGACAGAAAAATAGTAGTGCAGAGGATGGAAAAGGAATGAAAAGGAAAGGATAAATGTGAATAAATCATGAAAAAGTGTTGATGACTTTTGCACATTTGCAAATGTCAAATAAAATTTTAGCGTAAGATTTTTTAAAAGTAAACTCCATATCCAACTGTGGGGCCTGAAGTCATGACTCCAAGATTGAGCTGCACACGCTACCAACTGAGCCAAGAAACAGATGTAACTGCAGAGAAGAAACTGAAGGTCACCAGAGGGGAAGTGGGTGGGGGTGGTGAGATGGTTGGTGGGGATGAAGGAGCTCACTGGTCGTGATGGGTGTGTATGGTACGGAATCACTGAATTACCATATTCGACACCTGAAACTAATATTACACTGTTTGCTAACTTGAATTTATACAAAAACTTTAAAAAAGCAAAGAGAGGGGTGCCGTTGGTTCAGCATCGACACTTGGTTTTGGCTCAGTTCATGATCTCACGGTTCATGGGATCGAGACCCACAGTGGGCTCTGTGCTGATAGTGTGGAGCCTGCTTAGAATCCTCTCTCTCACCTCTCTCTGCCCCTCCCATGCTTGTGCTCTCTTTCTCTCTTTCTCAAAATAAATAACTAAACTTATAAATTTTCTTAAAAATGCAAAGGGAAAGAAATTAGCACAAGAGAGTGTCGTTGGTTTCAAATGGAAAAAAAGCTAGAGAATTATATCAAAGCCAGTAGCATAAATATTTAAGGCACTGTGGTCCTCAGGGAAGATAACACCAAGAGAAAACTGTTGGTGGCTAAGGAAGGAGCCACGTCTCGCACGGTCACACCCTCTCTCTCTGAAAAATAAATAAACATTAAAAATTGTAATCATGTAGCTAGTGGATAACATTGGAACATGAAATTATAGACTTAGTAATATGTGGCCATTTGTATTACCACAAATTTTATTTTTTTATTTTTTCCCATACAAATTATATATTTTCAGATTCCACAAATGTATTGAGACTTTGAATTGAATCTATACAAATTAGGGCAGTGGAAAGGTGAGATCATTAAATATTCCAATGCATAGTATGGTTTATCTCTCCATTTTTATCTTTTTAATTTACTCTAAATAACATTTTAGACATTTTTTCCTAGATTTTCAAATAATTTTGGAATAATTACCTATCTAATCTTTTAAAATGTTTTTTTCTTATTTTAATTCACTTGCTAGGATCTTCAGTATAATGTAGAACAGAAATATTTTTAGCAGAAATCCTCCTGTTCTAATGTTTCACTATCAAAAACCACATATTCTGTGGGTATTATGTAGAGATTTTCTATCAGTTTAGGGAGATCTCTCTTAGATTTCCATGAATTTTTTAAATAATGAATAAACATTGGATTTATCAAATGCTTTTTCTATGCCTATCAGTATATAATATTATATATCTTTCTTTTGTGTCCACATGATAAATTACATTGATGGAGTGTTACTATTAAATCAACTTTAAATGCCTGGTGGAAGGCAATGTTAGCCACAATGTCTATTTTCACTGGAATCAACGTGATGCTGTTGTGTCCAGGATTTTCACTTTGATGTTCCTGGTTGATATAGGCCTGCAAAGTTATATTTCTTGTACTATTTTTGTTCTTTTTTTCATATAAATGTCGTAATAGTCTCATTGAATGTTTATTAGATATTTCTTACCTTTTCTATTCTCTAAAAGACTTAGTAAGATTGACATAATTTTATTTTATTCTTTTATGGAATTTGCCAATAAAACCATCTAATAAAGCCATCCAGGAACACCCCCTGATATTTCTTTATAGGAAGGTTATAACTATAGAGTGAATTCATCCAAAGCTCAATGATGAATGCATGACTGTCCACCTTTTCTCTTCATTCTTGGGTCAACTTTGGTAAGTTAGGTTTCACTGTTTTTTATGCAAAATTTCAAAAGAGTTGACATTAAGTTGTTCATAACAGTGTCTTATATTTTTCAATTGAGGGAAAAGGGTAATTATAATGTTGAAGTGACGTAAATTTGATTCTTTAAAAAAATTTTTAATGTGTATTTATTTTTGAGAGAGACAGAGCATGAACATGAGCAGGGAGGGGCCAAGAAAGAGGGAGACACAGAATATGAAGCAGGCTCCAGGCTCTGAGCTGTCAGCACAGAGCCTGATGTGGGGCTCAAACTCCCAGACCACAAGATCATGACGTGAGCTGAAGTTGGACACTTAACAACTGAGCCACCCAGGTGACCCTAAATGTCAGTTTCTTATTGTTCAGTGCAGATGATGCTAACCCAACATGGGGCAGGCACACCAGACAAGCTTAAAAATCATCAGTAGTGATAAATACACACTGAGATGTCAAGAAAGCATTGTACAAAAATCTTGACATTCATTTTCCCTCAGCTTCTAAACTAATTTTATTTTATTTGTTTTTAGTGAACCAGATATGAAATTTTATACTAATAAATTAATTCATTTGAATAAGTTTTTTCTTTATTTTTAAATAAAACTGCCCAACAAAGCACAATTGTTGAATGTGGGCATGAAAAACGGGCCAGCTCAATAGTGTAATACTTATCAGCAAACATACTCTTAAAGAGTCCACTAAGTGCTTTCCTATATTTCAAGTTGTGTAAGACTCATTTTAACTTGACTAGCTGGGGACAGGGCACCAGTCAAATAATTCATGAAGGTAGCTTATGTGGTTGGGCTGAAATTGTTTTGTAAGAAGGAAGTAAAAGATTTAATTTTATCCTAATGGGAAGGAGGTTGAGTTGAAAATATGTCATTTCCAAAGCATCGTCTCTATTAGTTCTTCCTTACAGACTTCTCCATTTCCATCAGTCTCTGCCTGCGTGATGATTTCATCATCTCCTTCCAGCAGGAACTCTTCCCCTAAGCTTGCGGGTGTGAGATGTGATTCTGCCTTAGTGCCGTCTAACCATTCAACTTTGTTGAAAAGCTCAGAACACCCTGTGGATATGCCTTCACTTTCTGTAACTTTTATTTTTATAATCATCTTGGTAAAATCTCTGGCGAATCAGTGGTACATTGATTTCTTTCATTACACCTTGTATTCCTCCTGTATGCCAACCAAGAGAATGCAGGAAAGTCCTCATCCCCTTTGCTGTAACAGTGCTGTTGCCATTTTTGAGAGGTGGATTCTGCCATCTGCTGTGTGGTCACCAATCAGCCGCCAAATGCGCAGAGGAAAGAGAAGGGGTCAGACAAGCTCAGGGGGTTGAGTACCTGTGGGTGTCCCCTTGCTACTGCTGGGCACACCACTGCCACCCTGGAAGCAACCTGCATATTCTTCATGTGGACAGGAGCATTCTTCATTCCTGGTATTGCTTATCTGTGCCTTCCCTCATAACCAGTGATCAATCTTGCCAGACTGTAAATTTTATTGGCTTTTTATTTTTTTTAGCACAGTTGATAAACAATGTTCCATTACTGTCAGGTGCACAACACGATGATTGACAGGCTCATACATGATGCTGTGTCTACCACCTGTCTCAAAACATCACTGTTACAACATCATCCCACATTCCCTACCCTGTGCCTTTTACCCTGTGACTTATTCATTCAAAACTGGACACCTGGAAAAGCCAACATTTCACTTTCTCAATTGTTAGTATTTTTATTCTTATATTTATTCTTTCAAATCTTCTTTCTTTAGGTTTGTTTTTCTCTTCTTGTTGAACACAATGGGGTGGACATTTACATCATATATTCTGGGTTTTCCTCAATTCTATGAGTGTAAGGCTATTAATTCCTCACGGGCACACCTATAACAGAATCCAGGAACTCTGAAATGTCACTTATCTCTCATTCCAAAATGTTTCCTAATTTCCAATGCAATATCATATTAACCCATGTAGTTTTTAGAAATGTAGTCCTTAATTCCCAAATAAAAATTTCATTTTTGTTGTTGCTGATTAACTTAACATACTGAATGGTTTCAGTTCTCTGAGTTTGTTAAAACTTGTAATGGTCCAATGTACAGTCAATTTTTACAAATAGTCATGTGCCATTTGAAAAACACATATTCTGTGTTTCTTTTTTTTTTTTGAGTTTTTAATTATATTATTTTTTTATTTTTATATTTTTAATAGTTTATTGTCAAATTGGTTTCCATATAACACCCAGTGTGTCTCCCCACAAGTGCCCCCCACCATGACCATCACCCCCTCCCTCCCCTTCCCCTTCAGTCCATGGTTCGTTTTCAGTATTCAGTAGTCTCCCTTGATCTGTGTCCCTCACTCTTCCCCGCTCTTTCCCCCTTTCTCTCCCCATAATCCCCTGCCAGGTCTCTCCTGTTAGAGCTATGAATGCAAACATGTGGTATCTATCCTTCTCTGCCTGACTTATTTTGCTTAACATGACACCCTCAAGATCCATTCACTTTGCTACAAATGGCCATATTTCATTCTTCCTCATTGCCATATAGTACTCCATTGTATATATATATATATATATACCACATCTTCTTGATCCATTCATCAGTTGATGGACATTTAGGCTCTTTCCATGATTTGGCTATTGTAGAAAGTGCCGCTATGAACATTGGGGTACATGTGCTCCTATGCATCAGCACTTCTCTGTGTTATTATTTTATGTGTCAATGCAGAGCCCAAAATGAGACTCAAACTCATGAACCATGAGATCATGACTTGAGTCAAAGTCAGACACTTAACTGACTGAAACACCCAGGTGCCCCTGTACAATGCTTTTATTAAAAAGTAGAAAGGACACGATTTTCTGTTTAGTAAAACTATCCTTAAGGAATGATGCCAGATAAAAATATTCTCAGAGGAGTGAAAACAAGAGAAGGGACATTCACAAGAACTTCCCTAAGAGAATTACGAAAGGAAGTTATTCACACAGAAGGGAAATAATACCAGAGGAAACTTGTAAAATCAGGAGTGAATGAAAAGAACAGAAATACTAAACATCTGTGTAATGATAGTAGATTATCTTTCTTTGACAAAGTTTAAAGAATCCCTTTGATCAAAGAGAAAGTCTCAAGGGAAATCAATAAATACCTGAGTCAGATCAAAATCAAAATATAACTGTAATGTGTGAAATGCAGCACAGGTAGTATTTAAATGCATCCATTAGAAAATAAGAAAGTTCTCAAATTAATAACTTAAACTTAAGAGAATTAAAAAAGAATAGGAAAGGAATCCAAATCATGTAGATGAATGAAAATACTAAAGAATGGTAATCAATGAAATTATAACAAGAAAAGCAATATAGAAAAATCAATGAACTCAACTGCTAGTTATTGAAAATAATTAATAAAATAATAAGCCTCTAGCAATATTAACAAAGAAACCTAGAGGGAAGATAGAAATATCAATAACAAAATATCAGAAGCAAAAGATGTCAGCTCTTACCATTTCTATCAACATTTTTCTGTTGATAGAAGGTCTTAGTGCCAAAAAGAAAAAGAAAGATTGGAAAGGAAGAAGTAAAACTTTCTTTATGTTTGAAACATCATGTTGCCATAAAAATGCTTTTGGAATCTACCAAAACAAAACAAAACCTGCCTGAAATATGCTAAGTGAGGTAAGTCAATCAGAAAAAGATAAATACCATACAATTTCACTCATACTTGGAATATAAGAAACAAAGCAGATGAACAAAGGGAAGGGGGGGGGAGAGAGAGGGAAACAAATCACAAGAGACTCTT
>PJEM01019801.1:0-14992 GCA_004023845.1 Helogale parvula
CTGGTCATGTGCTCGGGTAAGAGAAGTTTCTGGGCTCTGGCGGTGGGTGGGCCGGGTGATGGCGGAGGAAGGGTGGGCGAAGACGGGGAGCCGTGGTCCCGGGGGCGGGGAGTGGGCGCCGCCTCGCCGGAAGGAGTCCGGCCGCGCGCCCCGCTGGGGTGGCCGGGGTGGCACTGCCCGGGCGGGTGGCGATCGGGGCTCCGGAGGAGGAAGAGCCGGCGGTCACAGTGGTCGGCGGTTGCTCTGGGCCGGAGCAAGGCGCCGAGAGGCGGGCGGCGGGGCAGGAAGGGCTTCTGTCTGTGTGTGTCTGTCTGTCCGAGGGGGTGGACGTGTGTGGGGGGGCTGGGGACCGGCTGCCCTTCCGGAGCCCGGCGCACGCGCCCTTGCGAGAGAGCGGGCAGAGCCGAGGAATCCGTGCTCTCGGCGCTGTGGCTGCCGGGGGTGGGGGGTGGGCCGCGGGCCTCGGGGCCTGGGGGTGGGCTCCCCGGCCGGCAGGGGACAGGGGAGGGGAGCCAGGTGCAGGCAGCGCTGCGGCTGACCCGGCGCCCGGCTCCCACCGCGGTGGCGCTTGGCCGGCTGCCCACGTCTGGTTTGAAATCAGCGCCACCGGCCCAGGCTTGCCCGGGGACCTGGCAGCGAGGAGCCGGCATAAACACTGGAAAGTTGGAAGGGCTTCCTGAGCTCACAAGGAGCCTTCAGTTGGAGGCTCCGGGGATGAGGGAGCGATTTGTCCTGAGCTCTGGGTGAGCCAGGACTGTTGGGAGGCAGGGGGCCGGGCCGTCGGGGGCTGGAGCCCAGGCCGCGCAGGGCTGGCTTCCCGGATGGCATCTTTCGTTCCGCCACCGTCGTGAGTCTGAACCCAGGTTCTGCCCTTTTCTACGCTGGGTGGCCTTGCCTCACCTGTGTGAGCCTCAGTTTCCTCGCCTGTAAGATGGAGCAGAAGTGGGGGTCATGCAGGCATTGGGATGAGCTGAGGGAGAGCGTGGACTCCTGGTTTATTTGGGGGGGCAGACTGTAGGGGTTCACACCCCTCTTCAACACATCCTGCTGTGTGGCCTGGGACAGCTTGGTTCACGTCTCTGAGGCTCGTTTTCTCATCTGGCAAACGGACACTCCGTCTGTGTCCACCCCAGAAGTGAACGGGCGGGGGGGGGGGGGCTCATAGATGGTCCCGGGGCCACGCCCCCGTGGAAGGCGTGACAATTCGCAGGTCCTGGAGTCTCCAAGCTCTAGTCCGTATGGTGGGAGGGGCTTGCCAGTGGGCGGGGCTTGCAGGTGTGGCTGGGGAGAAAACCAGGACCCGCCTGCGCTGGGCCCCCCCACCATGGGCTGGTGTGGGGAGGCCTCCTGTGCAGCCTGGACCGTAAACTTGGATTTAAGTCAGTTACACCTTGGTCTCCACCGAGTTTTCTCCTCTAGAACACTTCTGTTGCGTAGACTTGGAAACTAGGGTCCTGACCCCTAGGCCTGGGCTGGGGTCCCAGGGGCTGTCCCAGTGTGTGCCTGTTCCGCCCTGTCCCGCACCAAGCCCTGTCCCGCACCAAGCGTGGGCCAAGCCCCCTCACTGCCCGGTGTGGCCTGGGGGTTGGGCGAGCAGGGCTGGCTTTCCCACCGAGGGTGGCAGCCATCCTGTGTTTGTAAGTGACACCGGATGCCGGGCTGTGGCTGGCTCGGGGCCTCTCCGCCTGGGCCAGCAGGAGCCAGCGGGGGGATCCCCGGGTGTCCAGGCTGTCCACGCCAGCTGCCCGCTGTCCGGCTGTCCGCACATCTCTCTGGGGACCTCAGCAAAGGCCTCTGTGGCAGGGGCCCCACGATTGTCCCCTTGCTGCCCCCCAGCCAGCCCTCTGCGCCCACTTGGGTCGGCTGCAGAGCTGTGTGCGGGGCCACCCCGACCCGAGGGTCTCGGTGATGTGGCGCCCCTCCTGTTTGTCCTGAGGTGCAGGTGCAGGGAGCTAAACGGCGCTCACATGCACGCCCACGAGTGTGTGTAAAACCTGTGAGGTCTGCGGTGTCAGCTCCCTGGTGGCACTGCTCGTGTGGAACAGCTGTTCTTTCTGTGGGCGCGACCCCGCTGGGGGAGGCTGCCTGAAGGGGCATGGGGTCGCACTGTAGCATTTCTTGTGGCCGTGAAAGAGCCTGTAGTGATCTAAAGAGATAGAGTGTAGGCCGGGCTGCGCTGTCCGGGGTTCGAATCCAGCGCTGCCTGTCGGTAGCTCTGTGAGTTAGGGCAAGTGGCTTGGCCCCTCCAGGCCTGTTTCCTCATTTGTAAAATGGGGATACAGCGTGTATTGCTTCGTAGGGCTGGAGAGAGGGTGAAGTGAGGTGATGCGTGCTGGCTTGTTCCACACCCGGATCAGCCTTGGGACGGGAGGGTACCGGGTGATCCCCACTTCTCAGATGAGGAAACTGAGGCTCGGGTCAGGTGACCCGTCCAAGGACGCAGAGTTTGTAAGGGCTGGAGCCCGTGGGACCCGGTGACCCCAGGGATGGTGCTTGTCCTCTGTGAGCCCTCATCCCCCTCATGCTTCTCTCCTCACCTGTGGGCGGGGCTTGGCGGTTGGGTTGGGGATGAGGGCTGGGCTCCTGGACCGTGAAAGCCAGAGAGCCCTGACCTCTGGGCCCCTTCTCTCACTTCCTGGGCCCTCCCACAGCCTGCCCACCCCCAGCCACCCCCGAGGCCCGTGAGGTCGCTCCCATGACCGCCAGAGTCACTTCCTCTCTGAGGACTCTTTTCTCCTTGCTCTGTCCTCTGGCTGCATTTTTTCCTTTGCTGTTCCCTGTGGTAGGTGCTGGTTTCTCTTGGACCCCTTCCCACCTCCAGCAGTGGTGACCAGGCCTTCGGGGTGTAACCAGCTCACCGTAGAGTAAGCGTGCTGTCCCCAGCAGGTGCTTAAGCATGAGAAGTGCATTTCTGTTGAGCCAAGGCTAATCCAAGGCTGGACGCGTCTCCCTTGCAGCTGACCAGTGACTGCACTCGGGCCTTGGGCGCCTCCGCAGTCCCAGACAGGGCTTGCTTCATGCCTAAGGATTTGGGAGGGTTCCAGGCCATCCCAGGCTGGGGGGCACCGGCAGGGACCCGGCTGAGAGGGGCCGTCCATGATGGAGGCCGCGACTGAGGCTCGGGCCATGGCTCAGGGTGTCGGGTCTGGGCAGAGTCGGGAGCCCAGGGAGTGGCGCTGAGTTGGGGGCGTTCCAGCCTCAGGAGCCTCTTGCTGTTTCTTGGAAGCCCCATTCCTGGTCCTGCCTCTGGCCCTTTCCACTTGCTGCCCCCCCACCTTGCACGTCCGTCTCTGAGGTACACCCTCCCCTCACTGAGGCCCCTGTTCAAATGTGGCCTTCGGAGCAGGGCCCCAGCCTCCCCAAGGTTACTGCTGTCGCTGGGTACCGCCAGCCCTTGGGATTTATCCTATGTCCATCGCCACGCCCCCCGCCCTTCCCCCAACCCCTTCACCCTCGATTTTGTTCATCTTGGTCACTGCAGTGTCCCTAGCACTGGGCACATCTCAGATGCTCAGCAGACACCTGTGCCTGACTCCGTGTCCGCCACACGCTGTGGATGGGGGCCGTCCCCTGGCGAATGAGGCCTTTCTGGGGATGGACTGATCTTCAGCTGTGCCCCCGGGCAGGCCACACCCACCAGGGCTCTGGCTGTAGGGACACCCAGGCCCCAGAGCTGCAAGTCACTTGTCTGCACCTCCCCTCATCCCAGGAGTTCTCTGTCTCTGTTTGGGGGTTGAGAATGCCTTTTGGGGATTCATGGAAAACTAGGGTCCTTTGAAAAGCAGTTGTGTCTGTGGTCGGGGGAGTTGCCACCAGGCAACTCCAGAGGGTCTGCACCTCCTGGGTTAAGGTCAGAGAGGTGGAGGTCATGAGCAAGGACAGCGTGGGGCCTGATGGCATTAGGGTGCGGGAGAGGGGTGTCGACAGCATCGGCTGAGCCGGGGCAACCACTGAGAGCACTTTATGGAGTTCTAACAGTCCCCTGAGGCACAGAGAGGGCAGGCTCTTGCGGGAAGACACACAGCTGCAGGCAGACAGCGTTAACAGGTAAATGGCGTGTGCTGTGCAGCCGTAGAGGGGCCACTTTCCCACTCGTGGAGAGCCCTCCCTCCTCATTGAGATGTGAGGCCCGGAGATGCCCTTCTGGAAGGCCTGGAGTTGGTTTCTCAGTGTGGCTCAGAAGCCAGTAGACCAGAGGAGCTAGTCGCGCATTTGCATGACAATGAGCCCTTTGTCCCTGGGTCCAGCCTCCTTCCCAGGCTAATAACATAATTCTCGGCCTGTGATGTCATAATGGGCCCTTTCTGCTGGGGTTGGAGGCTGGGTGGGCGTCTGTGTGGGCTGGGCCCCGCGGGGAATAAATAGAGACGTGATTCTGGGGGGGTGGAGGGGACAACACGATCCCCTTGCTGGACCTGGGCACATCCTTCCGGAGTGGGATTTGCTTCCCTGTGACACAGAAGCAAACAGATTCAGAGTTTGTTCAGTTCCCCGGCTGAGCCACTTTGAGCCTCTTCTTGGCCTGTGACATGGGGGTGAGTTATCCCTGGTTGGCCCTCTCGGAGGCGTGGGTGTGAGTGCCTCGCTTCCTGTAGCCCTGTGCCCGGCGGCCCTGGGGCAGCACCGGTCAGAGGAGGTGGACCCGCACCCGGGCCCGGCCCGCTGGGAGCGAGCTCGCCATCCGTGGCGTCAGGAAAGGCTGGGGCCCATGCAGTGGGGTGACTGGCAGCCCCCCGCCCCCCGAAAGGGAATTGCACGCATTCATGCCCATCTCCTCTGAAATGTGACCTGCTTGGGGAAAAGGGTCTCAAGATGAGGTCATTCGGATTCCCCCGAGTGAGCCCTGTGGGCCGTGACCGGCGTCCTTAGGAGGGACGGAAGAGAAGGTACAGAGGACGGCTGTGTGAAGCCGGGCAGAGACCGCAGTGACGCGGCCGGAAGCTGGAGGAGGCGGGCGGGATGGTCCCCGGGAGCCCTCGGAGGGAGCTCTGCCTGCCGCACCTTGATCTCGGACACACCGGGCCCAGAGCCCTGAGAGAATAAATTTCCAGTGTTTTACACCACCTGGATTCCGGTCATTTGTTACAGCAGCGCTAAGAGCCAGGGACCTCCACTCTTGCATCCAGGCCGAGGGGCCAGGACCCGGGTGAGGTAGTCGGGGGCGTGGGGAATCCGGAACCGGCGCCCTTGCCCAGAACCCAAATCACGGACCCCCGGAGCTGCCTTTTGCCTGCTGCTACCCTCCTCCCGCTGGGGCGTCCCCATGAAGGAGGATGTGACCCAGGAGGCTCCCCAGATACTGCTGTGGGCCCTCCCCGAGCCCTGAACACTCACTCCCCGCATGCCCGGCCACTCACCCGCCACCCGGGGGGCAGTCCTGCCCCCTCCCCGCAAGCTGCCTTATTTGCCAGGTGCCCTTGACAGAAGGAGACACGGAGGCCCAGAGAGGACGGGCTGTGGCCCCTTGGGGGTGGCGATGCCTTCAGAGCCCCGGCCACCACTGACGGATGGGCTGGCATTGCCGCTACAGGGAGGAAGGGTTCGGAGCCCTGGGCCCCGGGGACAGCCGTCCGGGAGCAGGCAGTATAGATATAGATCAGTTCTTGGGATGTGCTGGCCTGCTGTAGATGATGCCCCCAAGTCTGACTTTAAGTAGACCCCTTCTCGGCCTCAGTTTCTCTGTTTCCAAAGTGGCCTTTGAGCTCCGGCTCATTCATGAATTCAGCAAACATTCCTGGGGGCCTGCGGTGTGCACAGAGCTGGGACCCCGGGATGGACACAGCAGGTGTGGATCCTGCCTTCACCGGCCTTACCTTTGGGGAGGTGGGGAGGTAGGGCAGTGGGGACTCTGGGAATGAGGATCCAGGTCCTGATGCGGCGGGGGTGGGGGGGGGGGCGGTGACAGAGCCAGGGGGCTGGGGTGGGGTTGATGAAGCCGTCTTCCTTCTCCTTCTGGGACCCAGGGTGGTGCTTGCGGCTGGCCCTGGGGGCAGGACTTGGCCTAGACCCGTGAGCAGTGATGTTGGGTCCAAGGCCTGTGAGACGCCAACAGCGGCCTGATGGGAGAGACAGACAGGGGTCTCCTCCAGTCCGAGCAGGGAGGCTGGGGTCCTCTGGTAGTGGATTCCTAGGACGTAATGGATAAGGTGCTAGAGGGGGCCAGCCTGGGTTTGCATCCGGGCTCTGCCAATGGCCCACTGTGTGACCTCAGGCGAGTTACTTAACCTCTCTGTGCCTCCATTTTGCCTCCAGGGCTATTGTCATGATCGCATAAACTGATGAGAGTGAGCACTGTGTTAGCAATCAGTTATGATGACGAACGCCCGGCACTCCCCTTGGGTCTGTTACTGTGACTGCTAAGGACCCGGGAATCTGGAAGCAGAGTCCCTTTATCTTTCCATGGTCCCGTTCCTGCCCGTGGGACATCGAATACCCTTCTTCGCCCCCAGAGCCTCAGTCTCCCCATCTGTGAAAAGGGAGCTGCAGCAAATCCGGGGCTGCACAGAGGAGTCCACGCCTGTGGGGTCCGGGGTGGTCAGGGGTCAGGGTCTCTGCCTGCTCCCGGTTGGAGCCGTGGCCGCCCTCCAGGCCGAGAGCCATTGTCTGGTTTACAGCCTGGGAAACAGGTTCCGGCAGGGATGGGGCCCCAGGTGTGTCCGTGGGCGCAGCCTGCAGGGCCTCGTGGCTGCAGACAATGCCCCTGTTGGAAAGAGAGGGGTGTGTAGGGGTGGGGGGAGAGCGCAGCCCGTGCCAGCTCACCACCTGGGGGTGTTCCCCCCCGAAACCCAGGCCGGAGGCCCCGGCTTACTACCTGGGCATCGGTCCTGGGTGGGGGTGTGCCTGCCGCTGAGAAGTGACCCGATCTGAGCCAGCCGGAAGGGGCTGCCTCTATCCGCAAAGTTGCTGCCTGCGGCTTCCCCATCAGGACCGCTGGTAGCTCAGGCCTGGCCCCTTCCTCCTAGGCTCAATCTGTCCCCGGCTCCCATCTCATTTCTCTTGCTTCCTTCCGGCTGGCTTGGGAGGTCTCCCTGCCCGTACAGGTGAGGGGACCAGAGAGCGGAGATCTGATTCCAGGGAGATTCATGGCTTAGAATTTGGGTTTTAAGGAGGTCGCTGTTTCAGGTGTGTTGGTTGCAATTGGCAGGCTCTCTTCTCCTCCTGCGTTTAGCACAGAAGGATATCAGGGTAAGCTTCAGGCATGGTTGGATCCAGGGGCTCAGGTGACAAGGTGCTCCCCATGTCCAATCCCTGGTGGCCTAAGACAATGATCACTGTTTAGCACCCCAGTGGAAGGGAAGCCTGTTGTTGCCCATCTGACAACAAAAGTCGTGGGAGTGAGCTTTATGGGCTCAGCCTGGTAGTTCAGCCCTTCCCCAAACCAGTGATGGCGGCTGTGGTTCTGGTGGTGCTGGTGGTGCTCCCAAAACTGTGCTCATTGGCCAGACCTGGGAGGCAGAGTCAGCATCCCTGAGTCCAGAATTGAGGGTGCAGGAGGGGTCCTCGCCCAAAGGGACATAAGGGTGCAGTTTGCAAGCAGTGGGTGTTGGGCAGGCAAAGACAACCACCACTGGCCCCCGCCAGCTGACTTCATGTGCCAGACAGGAGCCAGCCTGGGGTCCCCGCCCAGCCCCCCTTTCACGCCCAGCGTGCGTCCTCCGGGGAGGGGGTGTTATTTAAGATCCACCGGGTCGGTGGGCCCAGCCCCTCCCACTCCCTGCTTTAATTAGAGGCCCCGCCAGGCCACGCGGGAGACCGCTCCTGCCTGTCCCTGGCCTCCCCGCTCCCCGAGCTCCCCCGGGCTTTGCCGGGCCCTCTCTTGTGGTTTTCAGCTGACCACATGTCAGAAGCCACAGGTCACATCCTGGCAGCCCACGGGCTGTATTTGGACGTCAGACTGATTTATTGGGTTGGGTTTAGAATCCATGTTTTTGAAATAAAAATTGTAAATTGAGGGATGTCTCAAAGTCAGACTTTCTTTGCCTGAAAGCAATGGGAGCTGTGATGCCTGGGCCAGTCTCCGGGGTTCCTGATGCGCGGCTGGGGCTGAGCGGCGGCCCCCACCTGCCCCGCTCCTCCGCTCCTCCGGGAGACTCCAGCCTGGCGCAGTATCCTCAGCCCTCCTTACCCCTTCCCCCTCCGTATTTCCGGGCGAGGACCCTCTCCCCCGGAGCCTTGTGAATCTTGCTCAGTCCACAACCTGATGATCTGATCCCGGAAGCACGCTCCCCCGCTCCTGGGCCCTGAAGCCTGAGCTCGCTGTGGGGAACTCTCGGCTGCAGCGAGCGGAGCTGGAGGGCCTTTTGGATTCTCGATCATCAGACGCCAAGTGATGAATGAAGCCCTCGGGGAGACCGCGGGGGCTGCTGTGATCCACATCTGAGCGCTGGAAGGAGCTGATGCAAACAGACCCTTCCCCCTCAGCCTGGTGCCTGGGTGGCAAGAGGGGCCTCCCAGCC
This sequence comes from Helogale parvula, assembly GCA_004023845.1. Classification (NCBI taxonomy): domain Eukaryota; kingdom Metazoa; phylum Chordata; class Mammalia; order Carnivora; family Herpestidae; genus Helogale; species Helogale parvula. Next base: position 8,457 of record PJEM01019801.1, read on the forward strand.
GGGCCTGGGGGAGGTGCGCCCCTGGGAGTTGGGGAGGGGGGGTCGATGCGAGGCTGCTGTTGGGCGGGTGGGCTCCCAGTCCTGGACCCGCTGCTGGCGAAGCTATTCTTAGCAGCGGGAACATTTGTCCTCCTCCACATGTGGCGGAGGACGTCCCCCAGAGATCTGCCCTGAAATTCTCAGGACGACCCCGTGAATTCCTCAGAAAGCCGTCCTGGAGGGCCCAGCGTGCGCGGAGGAGGGGCAGGAGGAGGCGTTTCCGGCAGCTGCACAGCTGTGGACACATTTGCCAGATGTGGATGCAGGGACGTTTGTGGGAACCCGGAGGCGGCCGCCCCCGCTCGCTTGCCGCGGCCCCCTTCGCCCTCGGGTCCTGGTGAGTGACGGGCAGGGCTGGCCGACTGTCCGCCCCTCCCTGTGTCCTGGTGCCTTTCTGGGCCTTTCAGTCCTCTCCTGAGGCTGCCTGGGTTGGGGGCGAGGCAGGCTAGAGACCATGAGGCCTTGACTGAGGTCCCCCTTGGAGCCCGGCAGGGCCCATGGCAACGCTGGCTCTTCCATGGGACCCCTTGGGCAGTGGGAGCCACCGCAGAGCAATACCAGCCCAGCTGGATGCCCTGGTGCGCAACCAGGGAGGCCCCCTGGAGGGGGTGTGTGGTTTGTTTTTATTCTGTTTTTATTATTACTTAAATTCTAAGTTGTGATAAAATACACAAAACAAAAATTTTCCAGTCTCAGCCATTTTTCAGTGTGTATAGTATTTATACTCACCATCGCTACCTTCCTCTCCAGAACTTTCTCATCCTGCAAAACAGAAACAGTCCCCGCGACACGCTCCCTGCCCCTACCCCTTCGTGCAGGCCCTGGCAGCCAGCCTTGTGCTCTCTGGCTCCGTGAGATGGCTGTGCCGGATGCCGCCTGTAAGCGGAATCGGAATCGTACGGCGCCCGGTTGTGTCTGGCTTCCTTCTCTCAGCAGACTGTCCAGAGCTGTGATCTGTGATCCATTTACTCCTTGCTGGGTGGTTCATCCCCGTCCAGGCAGTGATGGGGACGGACCCAGCACCCCGAGCCCCGCGGCCTTCACGACCCAGCACCCTGGATCTGGATGTGGTCGCGCACTCGCTGTGACCGGGCACCACACTGAGCCCCCCCAGCCGCCGCGTCAGGTCCCTGGTTCCCAATGTGCAGTCAGCGTCGCTCCGTTCCAAGCCCCCGGGGCAGAAGGTCCAGTGCTTTGCCCAGTCCCACAGCTGGTGCCAGCGCCCCAGCCCCCGCCCAGACTCCAGCTTCTCTGGTTTCCCCTTCTTCCCTCGCTGCAGGAAAAAAATGGCTCTTTGGAAGGCCAGATGGAGGAGCAGGGCCTAATGGAAAACACGTCCCTCCTGGGGCGCCCAGAACCTAATGAGGGAAGAGCCAGGAAAAATCCAGCGTCATGTTTGTGAAGTACCCAGAGGGGGAGGGCGCGTCTCAGGCCAGGGTTCTCGTACGGGACCCTGGGACCTGGCGTGCGGGAGGGTTTGTCCTGACTGTGGCTTCTCTTTCTCTCTCTCTTTCTTCCTTTTAAAATTAAGAGGAGGAGGGGAAAGAGTCCTGGAGGAAGCGAGTTTGAGCAGATCTGGCTATGGGAGTGGGGGCTGGGCGGCCTGCGCGACCACAGCCCAGGGGACACAGAGGCTCCGATTACATTGGAGCCAGAAAAGGGCCTCCTCGGTGGCACTCCTCTGCTCGCCTCAGAGGGTGTGGACCAGGGACTGGACCAGGATGCCTTCTGGTTGCATGACCTTGGGTGAGGGAGCACATCTCTCTGAGCCTCGGTTTCCTGATCCGTCGAGTGGGGCAGTCAGGTTCTGAGGGAAGTGGGGGCCCTTTCCCGGTGCAGGCGGCTGAGGAGTGCCCCCTGTGGACGAGTTCGAACCGTGGACACCCAGATGGGTCTGAGGACCTGGGAGGGCACCACGCAGCCTCTGGGGGCCCTGGGAATTCTAGCTGAGGCTGGGCGTCCTTTGTAGGGGAGGTGGGGGTGGGGAGGTGCCCGGCGTGTGTTTGGTGCCAGGCTTCTGTGGCTCCCAGGGTCCGTCCAGGGCTCTGTCCTGGGAGCCAGTCATCCGTGTGGACCGGGAGCTTCTGTCCCCATGACCCTCAGCCATCTCACCATGTGCCTGGGCCCCCTGGGGAGGGCCGCGGGGATCTGGCTGAGGAGGGCGGAGCCTGGCCCTGTGACACCAGCCTGCTGAGCCCCGGCCTCTTTTGGGGCCTCAGTTTCCTGCTGAGAGTCAAGTGAGATGTCCTGCGGTCAAGGTTTCAGAGTTTCCCCCTCCCTCCTCTAGACCCTGCGAGGCCTAGCTCACCCCCACCGTTGAGAAGCTCCCTGCCTTCTCTGTGTGCGGGTGTGGGTCCCCCCAGCCCTGCACGCATCCTAACTAGGGGCTCGCTCTGCCATTTGGTTGGTTTCCTTCACCCAGCCTCGATTTGCCCATCTGCAATGTGGGGAGAGTCGTACCTGCCCAGTGACTAACACTGCCGTCGTTAGCGCTAACTTGTCCCCCCGCCCGCCCCCCAGATTTCTAGTCGCAGAGGGTACTTGAGCCATAGCCCTCATTTTGGGGACCCTTCTGTGGGTGTTGAGTTTTCCAGAGAGCTTCTCCCAATGACCCTTTCCATCTCTCCCTCCCTGTTCGGATTCTGGAGTTGGGGACTGGAGGCGATTTCCCCAGGGTGCTCTGTGCCTGGCAGGCTGGGGCTTGGGGGCACTTGTGCGGGGGTTCATGGGCGGTGGTGTGTGTGTCTCCCACAGTGGCCAGTGGGGAGCCTGATGTCACAGTGTTTGTGGAATAAAGGCATGCGTGGCTCTGGGGGTTGGTTTAAAAAGTGAGACCAGAAACGCTGTGGACAGCCGCACAGTTAAACTGCTGTCCATGAGGGGCGCCCAGGCGGCTCAGTCGGTTAAGCAGCTGACTTCGGCTCAGGTCATGATCTCACGGTTCATGAGTTCAAGCCCCGCGTCGGGCTATGTGCTGACAGCTGGGAGCCTGGAGCCTGCTTTGGATTCTGTGTCTCCCTCTCTCTGCGCCCCCTCCCCTGCTTGCCTCTGTCTCTCAAAACTAAATAAACATTAAAAAAACCAGATGCCCATCTGTTGATTTGTCTGTCCATCTGTCCATCCATCATTCATCCATCCATCCTCTCCCCTCCCACCTGCCCCTCCGTCCATCTTCTCTGTTGGGTGCCTGGGGTGAGGAGGTGCTTTTTGGGGTTGGGACTGGCCTGTCGCTGCATGTCAGCTCTGGTTGGCAGGAGTTTGTCTGGCTGGTCCACTGCTGTGACCCCTCCCCACCTCAGTGCCCCAGTGACCAGAACGAGACAGAGACGCCCCTGGGGATAGGTTTGTCTTGCCTGGTCTCCATTTGGGGGTGGGCAGGAGGCATTTCTGAGGGCAGCGCTCTGAGCTGAGCTCAGAGTATGGTGGCTATGGGCCACTCGGGGTGCTGCGCGCTGGGCAGAGCCAGGAGCAGGCTGTGGCCGGGGTCCTGGCTCCTCCTCGGGGCAGAGAGGTCTTGTCAGGAGCAAGGAGGCCAGTTTTAGCCCCGCTGGGCAGGGCCTGTTTTCTAGGAGACCCTGAATGGTGGCTTTAGTCGTGTTAGGATTCCAGGTGGGTTGGTCCTTCAACCCGCAGAGGATGCACGGAGGCCTGAGCCCATTGCTGCCTGTGGAGGCACAGCTGAAATTTCCTTTAACATGGGCACAAGGGGCAGGCTTGCTAGGGGAGACCTTGAACATCACCCCTGCCCAGAGGGTGCGCCTTCCTTTCTCGTTCAGAGGGAAAGCCTGTGTGACCTCACAGGGACCTTGCTCGCTCCACTCTTGCCATCCGGGCCTCCTGGCTACTCCTTCCCCACCTCAGGGCCTTTGCACTGCCCGTTCCGTCTGCCTGGAACAGCTTCTCTGGTCATCTGCACGCTTCCCTTCTCCCTTCCCTCTCCTTCTCCACGCCTTTGCTTAAAGACACCTTCTGATGAGGCTGTCCTGCCCTGCCCTGCCCCCCAGCCACCCCCCTCTTTACCCTCCTCATGCGTCTAGTTTTCCTTACACCACAGACACCTCCCAGCATCCCCGCAGTTACTCCTGTCTTGCCTGTGAGAATGGCAGCTCTGGGACGGTAGGGGTTTGGGGTCTTTTACTCGCTGCGGCGTCTCAGAACCTGCCCATGAAGGTCCCGTCGTTGTGGCTGAGGGCAGGGAGCTGCCGGGAGGGGGCAGGGACTCTTGCTTCACCCCCCCCCCCGCCCTCGTGGGCCCAGCGGGCTCCCCAGGGTCCCCCAATGCCGCCTCCTAGGGGCTCTCTGTGTCTCTGGGCTCAGCTGGGAGCCGGATCCCTGGGTGTCGGTCCTGAGCAAGGAGGCCCCGCGGGAGGTGGCAGGACTGGCCTGCTCCCGGCTTCACAGCCCGCCAGAAACTAGAAACTCAAGGTGTAAACAGTCCGCCTCTTCCTTGCTGGTGTTTCCGGCACCTCTTAGCCTCCCGTCCCGGGACAGCCCCCTGCTCGCGTCCCCTGCGCTGGCTGCCGGGGCTCCGTGCTCCTGGGCCTGGGCTGTTTCTGTTGGCTAGAAATTTGTTGGATGCCTACTGTGTGCCAGGCGCTGGTGCAGTGAACAGAACAGATACTCACTGAGCACCTACTGTATTAGGTCAAGTGCGAGTCTCCCCGTAATTCACATCCACTCGGAACCCAGAAACATGACCTTATTTGGAAAGCACGTCCTCTTGGGTGTCACTAGGTAAGATGAGGTCCTATTGAGTGAGGGTGGGCCCTGAATCTAGTGATGGGGGTCCTTCTCAGGGAGGAGGACATGCATATGTGGGGGCTGGGTGGTGACCCCAGAGATTGCAGTGAGGCTGCCACAAGCTAAGGGATGCCTGGGGCCACTTGCTGTGGGAAGAGTCAGGAAGGATCACCCCATCCCCCAACTCCCGAGCCTCTGGGGCAGGGCAGGCTGGGGGCAGTAGCGTGGCCCTGCCCACACCTTGATTTGGGACTTCTGGCTTCCAAAACAGTGGGAGAAGGCATTTCTGCTGTTTTCAGCCTTTTTTTTTTTCTTTTAACATTTATTTATTTTTGATAGCTTCAGCGAGAAAGAGGCAGAGAGAGAGGGAGACACTGAATGAAGCAGGCTCCAGGCTCTGAGCTGTCAGCACAGAGCCCGATGCGGGGCTTGAACCCACGAACCGCAAGATCACGGCCTGAGCCCAAGTCGGATACTTCACCGACTGAGCCCCCCAGGCACCCCTCAGCCATCCTGCTTGTGGTGCTTCACTCACCGTGGTTCTGGAAAGCTAGCGCACCTACTATGTGCTGGGCACTCACGAATGTCCCGTAGCTGCCGAGCGGTCACACGCCCTTCTAGATGCTGAAGTGGCCGTGATGGAGGCCATGGGGTCCTAGTACATCAGTGTCTCTCCAGTGGGGGCGGGGGTGCGACAGACCTCGTCCCCCGCGTCAGGCACCCTGGAGGGCTCTGGTGAGCGCGCATGTGCGCATGAGCCAGGGGCTTCCCGCGGGCGGACGGCTGAGTGTTGATTCTGAGGCTCCCCCACCTGCTGCAAGCTCCGAGGTCGGTGCCCATTGGTTACGGGAGAGTTTGGTGCACGTGTGGCGCAGACAGCCGGGCTTCCGTCTTCCGCAGAGCCGGGGCCCGGGTCTGAAGGCTCCCCGGCACCTGAAGAGCACCCCGCCGCCACTGCCCGCTCTCAGAGACATCACAGAGCTGTCGCGGCCGCACACGGCTCGGGAAATCTATGGAATGTGGTGTGGCCTCAGCGTCCTGCCTGGGGCGGGAGAGGAATGTGGGGGCAGGAGGCTCTGGCCTCACCTGGCGCCTGCCCGGACGGGTTCCCTTGTGGAGCACCTGCTGTGTGCCAGGCGCACCGACAGGCTGGTGGCATGCCCGGGGGGCGGGGGCAGGCAGATGAAACCCACAGCGAGGAGCTCCCTCCTCCTGCAGATTTGGACTCCTCACCAGAGCCACGCCGTGGTTGGAACACGGGGTGTGAGGTTGGGACTGTGGGGTGCCGCCACGCGGGACCTGCAGCCTATGGGCTCTCCGGGCTACCTCCAGGGCGGGTGTGGCAGAGGGCCACCCTGGGGCCCCTGTGCTGTCCGCGGATGGACCCCACGGTGGGGCATTCGTGCAGAGCCCCGTGCGGGACTGGGCTCGGGGGCCCTGGTGTCACCGTTCATGGCTGGGATGTGCAAGGCCGGTCCGGGGCTCCGAAGCATCCCATGCCACCTGGCCCAGCAAGGTCTTAACCTCGCTCGAGTGCCATCTCTTCTCCTCGGAGCCCTGCCTTTGCTGAGTCGGTGTCATTGAGCACCTGCTGTTTACCAGGCATGGTGGCCTCGCTTGGCGTGCCATCCTACCAGCAGGGTGGGGGGGGGGGACAGGAATTCTGGACATGTACCTGAGGAAACTGAGGCTCAGAGGTGTGAGGCATCTTGCCTGACAAGGGGATGAAGGGTCCCTGTCCCCGGGAGGCCACCGGG
>PJEM01019802.1:0-14989 GCA_004023845.1 Helogale parvula
AACAGTTGATTAAATGAACGAAAGAAGTTGAAATCATCAGAGGAGGTTTTTGAAAATGAACTTTAATAAAGCAGCTAATTTCCTGTGCTTTCCAAGTGTTCTACAGTGAACAGATATTACTTTGATAACTAGAATAAGATTAAACCTGGTTGGGGGGCTGGTTAGGAGTCTATTCTCTTGGGGGAGAGTTTCCTCGGGGGGTAGGTGAGATGCCCACTCTCCTGGGCCCTCCCGGCCCATGGACCAACCACAGGGTGAAAGCTGAAGGCAGACGCTGGGCAGCGAGTTCGGGGAGGTGGGCCGGCTGGTCCGAGTGTCTGTCAGGAGTTGTGCACAGAGCTGTGTTCCAGGGGACGGCGCCCGGATGGCCTCTCCTAAGCCCGCCGCTGGGGCTGTGAAGGTTCCTGCACCGGGCACGTGAAATTCTAGAGCACTCTGTGCCTGGAGCCGATAAAGATGGCGGTGCCGTCTGAAGCTGAGGCAGGACTGCTAGCAGGTGGATGGAGACCGTCCAGCAATGGACGGGCAGAGGGAGGCCCGACGTCACTGGAGGAGTGTCCTGTCCAGGAGCAGCTCTGAGCTTAGGAGCTGCCTCAGGTGGCCCTAAATGCACAGCCTAGAGCTCCAATTCCTAGAGGTCTTGTTTCCTTGCCTCCCCTCCCTTCCCCTCTCCTCTCTTCCCCTCTCCTCCTCTCCTCACCCTCATACCTTTTCTTCCTCCCTCGCCCTCTTCCCTCCTTCCTTCCTTCCTTCCTTTCTTTCTTTCTTTCTTTCTTTCTTTTTCTTTCTTTCTTCCCTTCTCTTTTGCGTGTTTGGAGTGGGTTCTGAGAATCTTCAGCTTTTTCACAAGTACTCTGGACGGTCCTGGTGCCGGACATTAAGCACTGTATTTCAGGTAGTGCGTTAGTGTGGGCTGTAGTAAAATACCCCAGCCTGGGCGGCTTAAACAACAGAAATTGATTTTCTTGTACTTCTGGAGGTTGGAAAGTCCCAGAATACGTCTGGCAGGGTTGGGCTACTGGTGAGGCGTCTCTCCCTCGATCACTGACATTGCCTTCTCACGGCGTCCGCGCGCGGCCTCTCTGCTCTGCGCACAACCTCTGGGCTCCCTTGCTCTTCTTCTTCTTCCCTTTTTAAAGTTTATTTATTTCTTTTGAAAGAGACAGTGCACGTGGAAGGGGGTGGCGAGGGGGGAAAGAGAGAGAGAGGGAGAGAGAGAGGATATCAAGCAGTCTCTGCACTACCAGTGCAGAGCCCAATGTGGGGCTCGGACCCACAAAACCATGAGATCATGACCCGAGCTGAAATCAAGAGTTGGATGCTTGGCTGACTGAGCCGCCCGGACGGCCCCTCCTTGCTATTCTTATAAGGACAGTCCTTTGAGGATGTGAGGCCCTTTACCGGCCCATCCTTATGGCCTCATTTGACTTCAATTATCTTCTTAATGTTTAAGGTTTATTTATTTGTTTTGAGAAAGAGAGAGAGAGAGAACAAGTGGAGGAAGGGCAGAGAGAGAGAGGAGGACAGAGGATCCAAAGCAGGCTCCATGCTGACAGCAGAGAGTCCGATGCAGGGCTTGAACTCATGAAACATGAGACCATGACCTGAGCCACAAAGGTATCTCTGACTTTAGTTATATTCTTAATTACCTCCTATCTCTAAATGTAGTCACGTTAGGGGCACCTGGGTGGCTCAGTCGGTTAAGTGTGTGACTTCAGCTCAGGTCATGATCTCATGGTTCATGGGTTTGAGCTGCACATCAGGCTCTGTGCTGACAGCTCAGAGCCTGGAACTGCTTCGGATTCTCTCTGCCCCTCCCCCACTCTGTCTCTCTCCCAAAAATGAATAAACATTTAAAAAAATTAAAAACAAAATGCAGTCACATTGGGAGTCAGAATTTCAAACTGGGAATTGGGGTGGTGGTTGGGCAGAGTTCAGTCCAGAGGAGGGGGGGGCCTGACAGCCTGGAGGAGGATGGTGGGGGGCACTCAGTGACAGGGGCCAGACCCTGATGGGATCTTGTGCGAGTGGATGGACTGATGTCAAGGCTGTTAGAGGTTTCAGATCACGGGAGGCTGTGTGTGTCGTGAGCAGGGGTTTTGCCGCACCGCAATGCTTGGGGACAGGTAATGCTGCGTTCCTGTAGTTTCCTGAGGTTCAGTGACGGGTGCCTGTGGGCCCCCATCCGTCCTGGAAATGAGAACCTCATCTCAGACATCGCTGGGGCTCTTCCTCTCTCTGTGTCCTCGCAGGAACCAGAGAAGCTCACCAGGCCTCCTTACAAGGTCTGGAGCCCCTGGGGAGGGTGCTCTGGCCTTGGTGACACACCTGTCTCAGTGACCACACTTCTTGTTTAAGCCTGTGTGGTCTCGTGGGGGTGGCAGGTGGCTGCTTGGTAAGACAGCTCCTGCTGGGGCCTGGGAGCAGCTCTCTTGCGTCTTCATGAGGCTACTTTGTTCTGCCGTCTTCCCCGGACACCCCCATCTCTCCCAGCTCAAAATTTCTCCCCAGCCAAAGTGAACACAGTGCACACAGCATTGAGGTGTCCCTCCTGGCTCCCGGGGATGCCGGCTTCATCCCTGGCCTAGGGTCGCAGATGCACCGCCCCACGCCTTCGGGCTCTGAGACGCCCAGTGGGCCAGCGATGGACCAGAGCTGCCCCTTCTTCTGGGGTCAGGCTTGGGATAAGGTGGACGTTGGTGCCCTGCGGTGTTTAATCTCCTGTCCCTAGCAGATCCTTCGGTGTGTTCAGGCCTCTAGAATCTGGGCGGCAATACACAGGATCACCCAACCCTGGAAGGCAGGGAAGGCGGGGCCTATTTCCTAACTGTCTGGAAAACAATGGGGCTGAAAGAGATCCAGAATGGTCCGCGGGCGTGAGCAGGTGGTGGCCGTTCAGCTCTTCAGGCACTCCTCATTTCACAGATGGGGAAACAGAGGCCCGAGGAGCGGAAGGGACCTGGCCAGGGTCTCGCAGGGAAGGAGAGGACCCCCGAGACCCCGCCTCCCCCGAGGGCCCTGCTCTAGTCTCTCTGGTGCAGGCCTGATTCTCTTGCTCTAAGGAAGTGTTGTGATCTTCCTGCTGCTGCCCTTGCCGGAATGCTTGCACTGCATCTAGAAGCCCTAGAGAAACATCGCGCGGTCATGCCCACGCAGGCCCACGTGCAACACGCACATTTGGACACGTACACGCGCCAGCACTGCCCGCAGCCCCTGTTGGCACAAGAGCCCTGTTCTTGGGGACACAGTGGACACCCAGCCCAGGGCCCAGGCGCAGCCAGCTCCCCCGGCTAGGGAAGAGTGCGGGCACCGCTTCCAGCTTTCCCTGAGCTCAGAATGGGAAAGGGTGTCCGTAAGGGACCCCAGGAGACCACCAAGGCCGGTGGGGACAAGAGCTGAGACTCCCTCTGGGAGGGCCAAACCCACCCTGCTTGCCCGAGGGTCCGGGAGCGCACTGCCTTTGAGATCTGGCAAGCCTGCAGCCCGAGCTGGGCACTCTGGGCATGTTGCCGCTGGGGCGGGGAGGGAAGGGGCCGGGGGCAGCACCGGCCCTCTGCAGCGAGCCGCTCTGACCACAAAGGTCGGCGGGAGCACCGGGTGGGGGCAGCCACGGGACCCGGCCTCCTGCGGGTGATCTCATATGGGCCCCAGCCTGGGTGTGGACAAGGTGCTGGAGCCGCAGGGGAACAGAGGGGGCTTGAGTGTGACCTTGGGGAGGCTGGCACGGCCAGGGCTCACTGCTGGGCCAACGTGGAGCGCAGGAGAGGGATGAACCCCGCTAAGGGAGCTTTGGGTCTTCGACTGCCGACGGGGAACGGGGAGCAAGCCCAGGTCGTGTCTGCGTCCTGCCAGCCACAGCTGCACCGCGAGGATGGACATGGGAGAGGGAAGGAGGCGGTTCTGGGGCCCTGCCCGTCTGACTCTCCCTCCTCCCGGTGCCCACTGGGTCCTCCCTGACCGGCTGCTGCCCGAAGAGCCAGCGGAGGCAGGGGCAGGAGCAGGCGGCCCTCTGGGAAGCAGGGAGGTGAGGGTCCCTGGGTCCAGCCGTGGGCCCCTGGGTCCAGCCGTTTCTCTGCAAGTGGTGCGGGGTAGCCGGGCAGACCTGTCAGCCGGGTGGACATCCTCAGTGGGATGCATGTCCGTTTGCCATAATTACTCAGGGGGCTCCCCTCCTCCTGCTCCCCCAGACCCAGTGCCAGGGGCCTAGTCGGGGCCTCCATGACCCGCAGTCAGGGAAGCAGAGGGTGGAGCTGGCAGGCAGGCCCTCACTGGAGAGGAGCAGGGAAGGAGATCCACCTGCGCCCAGGCTCAGCAGAGGGAGGACGGACAGACTGTCACCTCGGGGACAGGCAGCCCTGCGCTCCTCACCTACCAGCCTCCTCCAGCTCCGACAGCGGCCCTGTGAGGTGGGAGGGTGTATGGTCCCCGCCTTGATGCAGGGAAGCCAAGTCACAGGGAGAAAGATCAGGCAGATGAGGGCGGCCAGGTCCCCGGGGCCCCTGCGCTGGCCGGTTAGCTGGAGAAACCGCTTAGGACTCATGCTTCAGAGTCCTGGGGACCCTGGGTCATGGAATTCTGGGAGAACGTCCAGAAGGGACTCGGGGGACCTGGCCCCAGGGTACAGACTCCCCGTAGGGTCGTTTCTTGAGTTCATCCTGAATGATTTCCTAGCAATCAAAGGCATTCAACAGTTCTCCTCAGGGGAGGAGATTGGGGGTCCTTGGGGGACGTGGGACTACTCTTTTGTCACCTTTGCATCCCATCCTGACTCTTTAAAATAGAGCAAAATAAATATCCAATTCATATGATAATATGGATTGAGCCCCATCTCATCCAGGGATCACAGTTGTCTCATGAAGTAGGTATTGTCATTATTGTCTCCATTTTTAAGATGATTAGAGGCTCAGAGAGCCCTTGGAGAGGGTCCGAGGCCACCTCACCGCTATCTGATGGCCTGGACGTGCGGCCCAAGCAGCCCCCACCGTCTGCTGTGTTTGGGGCCCAGAGAGAACAAGAGACCCCTTGCAGTGAGAACGGTGTAGGGCTGGGGGCAGACTACACTCCCAGACCCTCTCTAGCTCACCCCACCCGAATTTATCTGTTTCTGATCATTTTATTTTATTTTATTTTTTGAGTTTTTATTTCAATTCCAGGTAGTTAACATACACGTGATATCAACTTCAGGGGTGTGACGCAGTGGTTCACCCCCTCCGTGCCTCACCCAGTGTGCCTCACGACAAGACAAGGGCATGCCTTACCCCATCACCTATTCCCCCGCCACCCCTCTGGTAACCCTCAGTTTGTCTCTGGGGGTAAGAGTCTGTTGACGTGTGTTTCTCTCTCTCTCTCATTGTTTTCTCTGCTTGTTTGTTTGGTTTCTAAAACTCCACGTAGGAGTGAAATCATATGGTATTTGTCTTTGTCTGACCAAAGTCTCTTTCTCTTGACTTTCACTTAGTATTTTCCTCTCTAGCTGCACCCATGTCATTGCAAATGTCAAGATTTCATTCTTTTTTATGGCTGAGTAACATTCCATTCTAAGGATAAACCACATCTTCTTTATCCGTTCATCGGTCAATGTACACTTGGGCTGCTTCCGTATCTTGGCTATTGCAAATAATGCTGCTATAAAGATAGGGCTGTGTGGGTCCCTTCGAATTCTTGTTCCTGTTTTCTTTGGCAGATACCCAACAGTGCAATTGCTAGGCCCTAAGGTAGCTCTACTTTTAAGTTTCTGAGGAAACTTCACACTGTTTTCCACAGTGTCTCCCCCCTTTGCATTCCCACCAACAGTGCACGAGGGTTCCCGCTTCTCCACCCTCTCCACCACCTGGTGTTTCTTATGTTGTCGACTTTACTTTATTTTATTTCATTTTTAAACGTCTAATTTTGAGGGAGACAGAGACAGAGCATGAGTAGGGGAGGGGCAGAGGGGCAGAATTTGGAGCAGACTCCAGGCTCTGAATTGTCAGCACAGAGCCTGATGCGGGGCTCAAACTCACAAACCATGAGATCATGACCTGAGGCGAAGTCAGGCGCTTCACGCGCTGAGCCCCCCAAGCGCCCTGCCTTCGATTGTTGATTTTAACCATTCTGACAGGTGTGAGGTGACATCTCATTGTGGTTTTGATTTGTGTTTCCCTAATAAATGACAATGAGCATTCTGTCATGTGTCTGTTGGCCATCTGGATGTCTTCTTTGGAGAAATGTCTGTTCATGTCTTCTGTCCATTTTTGAATTGGATTATTTGTTTTTGGTTATTGAGTTTATAACATCTTTATATATTTTGGATACTACTAGCTCTGTATCAGATATGTCATTTGCAAATATCTTCTTCCATTCCGTAGGTTGCCTTTTAGTTTGGCCGATTATTTCCTTCACTGTGCAGAAGCTTTTTATTTTAATGCAGTCCCAATAATTTATTTTTGCGTTTGTTTCTCTTGCCTCAGGATCTGGTCATTTTAAATCCAATTTAAATTCCATTATTTTGTTCTGGGAATGGAGTACATGGGAAATGTTGGATCACCCTTCAAGGTTGATGACAGCATCATTGTATCAGTTAGAAAATCTCCACAATTGCTTGCAACAGAGATTCACCAAAGAATAGTTTAAAAAATATGTGGCTCTTTTTCTCTAACCTAATGTGATGTGCAGAAATAGGTGGTTTTGAGCTGGTACAGCAGATGTGTGATTCCACTGAGTCTCACAGTCTTTCCACCTTTCTCTCTGCCATCCTTAAAGGGTAGGTCCATTCTTTAGTGTGCCTCAAGGTCACAAGATGGCTATTAGAGCCACACCATCACATCTGTATTCCAAGCAGGAAGAAGGAGGAGGTAAAAAAAAGATTTTTTTAAAAAGCATATATGAACTCAGTCTGTCCCACTTTATTATTTTTTCTTCCAAGATTTTATTTAAATTCAAGTTAGTTAACATATAGTATGGTATTGGTTTCAAGAGGAGAATTGAGTGATTCGTCAGTTACATAGAGCACCCAGACCTCATCCCAACAAGCGCCTTCTTAACGCCCATCCCCCGTCTAGCCCGTCTGCTCCCCCACCTCCCCTCCAGCAACCTCAGTTTGTTCTCTATTAGTAAGAGTCTCTCATGGTTTGCCTCCCCCTCTGTTTTTATCTTATTTTATTTTTCCTTCCCTTCCTCTATGTGCATCTGTTTTGTTTCTGAAGTTCCACATATGAGTGAAATCATATGGTATTTGTCTCTCTGACTGACTGACTCTGCTCAGCATAATACATTCTACTTCCATCCACGACATTCCAAATGGCAAGATTTCATTCTTTTTGATGAGTTAGCCCCTCTCTCAAGGAGATTTTCGAGAAGCCTCATCCAGTAATGGTCACTTACACCTCGCTGGCCAGAGCTCAGTGCAAGTACTCTCTTAGCTTAAGGGAGGAACAGAACTGTATTTTTTTAAGGTGGCCACTTTGGTGTTTCTAATAAAGTCTGATTTCTTTTACTAAGAAAAGAGGAGAGTAGATACTGGTGAGCCCCTTACCACCTCTGCCATAACTTGACTTTGCTTGACTCGACTTGGGTTATGACGGTCAAGGTCAGCCCTGAGCAGCATTTTTATAGAGACTAAAGTGTGAGTGGCTTGACCATGACAACTCTGAGGGGAGCCCGGCCAGCTCTGGACTCTTCCGGCAGCATCCTCAACAGCTCAGCCTGTCTCTGGGCTGGCCTCACGCAGGGAGGTGCCGATACATGAACTTGGCCTTGTCCTGTGGCTGCCGTGAGCCTCAGGGGAGCAGATGCATGTAACAGCACCTCATAAAATACCGTCTGTCATTGTCAGGGCCGCACTGCTAAATGCGGGGCCCAAGAACCCAGACATGGGCACCACCCGGGAGCTTGCCAGGGAGGAAGATGCTCAGCCCACCCCAGCCCTGCTGAGCCAGAATCTGCATTTTAACAAGGTCCCAGGTGACCAGGTGCACACTTAGGCTTAAGCAGCATTTCTCTGAAGAGCTGTGGGCTCGCCTCCTACGGGAGGCCGGGAGGCCGGGGGACAGGAGACAGGGAGGCTCCCTCTACCTGATCTCTCTCTGCAGCTGGGCTGTGCCTTCCCACCGGTCACAGCGGTGTGCGCCACGTCCTCGCTCCACGCGTGGCCCTGGACCCGCTTTCGGCAGCAGAAGGCGTGGAGCCTACCTTGCCAGGCTTCGTGCCGCCGAACACTTGGTTACTAAAAAGAATCCTTTAAGAGACTGCCTGATGTTTGGGACTAAATAAAGCTGTGCTCCCACTCCAACTGAGCTTATAATAGAGTCTAATTTTATAAAGAAGCCCATTAATGGCTTTGTAAATATAAAAGAAAGGATCCCTGCTTTTTTTCTTGACCAGAAGTCCCCAGAAGTTAGTCCTGTAAAAATGTCAAATCTCGCTGTAAAGAATGGCAGGACTTCTCCAAGGAGAATAACAGGAAATGACTCACACAGGGCACCCCGAGGCAGCGCCGCTGACAACGCGCCCCCCTGCGCAGTAATGTGGGGCTGCTGGGAACCGCAGGAGGAAGGGGCCCGCCTGCCCACGGCGTGTGTGTGTGTGTGTGTGTGTGTGTGTGTGTGTGTGTGTGTGTGCGTGCGCGCGCCCGCGCGGGGCTGCATGCCCGCGCTGTCCCCCGTGGCTGGGACTGTGTGGGCCCGGGGGCTGCTGGCATGCCGGCCCCCGAGACAGGGCAGCATGTGAGGCCGGGAGCCAACACCGGCAGCACTTGCTGCTTCAAGAAAACTTGCCTAGAAATCATGCTGAATTAACCACACCTGGAGACTCTTACCTGGCCTGGACTCTCTTTGGCTCTCACCTTGATCCCAACTGGTGAGCAGGTGCAGGTGGGAAGATGCCCAGTCTGGACTAACTCAGACTTGAGTCTTCTGTTCTGCCATCTGAACACTGTGCTGTCCAAGGACCTCACAAAGGACAATGGTCCTTCCCCAGACTCCCCAGATTTCCAGACTGTCCCACATCCTGAGGCAGCCTCAACCCGGAACGGAGTCAGGCTCCTGTGCCCCAGAGAGGAGGTCTCCACTGGCTCAAGGAGCTGCCTTTTAGGATATGGAATGAACCTCTCTGGACCACCAGCACTTTACCCGTGATCTGTTGTGCAGTGTGGGGCCCAGGGGTGGGATCGGGGAGCAGACCAAGCCCGTGTTTCCAGACGGTGTCTGGGCTGCTCCCTGCATAGCGATGGCGTACACAGAGTTCAAGGATGGAAATCTTCTAAGGCATCTCAGAGTGAAGTGAGGCAGAGAAGGTTCCAGAGGTCGAGCCCTGAGCTGCTTTGGCAGGGAAGAGGAAGGCAGGATACTCCCATGGAGGGGATTGGGGGAAAGGATGTGGGGGCAAGAACCATCTGGATTATGCAAAGAGCAGCGGAGGGAGGGCGGAGCCTGAATGGGAAGTCACGAGTGGGCAGATCAGAGGTGGAAGACGTGGGCACCGCCGTTCTCCCCCTCCTGGGCTGCCTGGGCCAGCTGTGCCACATCTGGGGCCCGCTGATGAGCAGCTGCAATGGCGCAGGGAGCTGGATGCTGTACAGGAAAGGTGGCCAGGTCACTGTAGCCTGGACTGCGCTTTGCATAATTCTCGGTGTGCTCACTATTATGTATTTACCCTCCAAAAGAACAGAAACCCAGAGTTTCTCTCCTTTCCCCAACACTTCAGTTTTGTGGCATTTCTGCCCCTGGCCATTCCGCTCCAGATCTAACGTGCCCTCCTGTTCTCGCTCTGCTCGCCCAGTGGTGCGGGCTGTGAAGACGAGCCAGCCCAGCGCCCGTCTCGGAGAGCATCCCAAGTAGCCTTTCCTTTTCACTCACATCAAGGTCAGGCCCACAGAGGGGATGGGGCGTGCCCGGGTCACTTGGCAAGCTGGTGGCGCAGCGGAGGCCGGGCGCCTGCGGGGCTTCGAGGAAGGGCAGGGCGGCTTTCTCAGCAGAGGGGAGAAGGATCGGGAACAGCGGCCGGCCCCAGCGGCTCTGAGAAGAGGCTGCCGCGGGGCTCATCAGAGCGTTCTTAAGTGTAATTGACTTTTAGGCATTAAATTTTCACCAGAATGAGCTCACAAGGTCTGCAGGGAGAAGGAAAGTGCCTGGCATCTCCTGCCTCTTGGGGCAGCGTCTGGGGTGCAGAAAGCTCATCCTCAGGCTGCAGTGTGGAGCCCTCTCCTGGGAGAGAGAAGAGGGGTGAGGCCCCGGGAGGGAATGCAGATCAGGATACAGTGTTCAGTGGCCAACTGGTTCGCATTAAGTCTAGGGGGGAGGGACGGATGGGAGCTAAGAGCACCCACCCCACAGCCCTCATGCCGTCATGCCTGCTGGATGAGTGCCCACTGCAGGGGAGGGGAGAAGAGACGTGTAACTAGTCCCTACTCAGCGGGCGCCTCCCTCCCTCCCCTGACCGTGCTCCCTCGCCGTTCCATCCCTGAATCTGTCCTGCCATCAGTCATGGACCTTGGTTTGGCATCGGTTCTCTTTTCTACACATGGCAGTGAGGAGTTGGTCAAGATGAGGTCTTGAGGTTTTCTGAGCTGTGTCCTTCCACACTGAGGGAGTCATCCCAGGTCTTGTCCCTTCCCCCCAGGAGGGCACCCCCTTTGATGTGCAGGTGCCAAGCCTTAGCAGCCATCCCTGGACGGAAGCAGCTTCTCCCTTTGGACTTGGGTGCGAAAATAGAGACCCACAGGCTTACGCAGACTTCCACTTAGATCCCAAAACTCAAGAACTGGGTTTTTTTTTTTACAAGCTTTTTGACATATAATTGACATACCATGAACCGCACATTTTTCAAGTGTACAATTTGATAAATTTTGATATGTATTACTCACTTATAAAACCATCAAGATAGTGAACGTATCTATTATTTCCGAAAGTTTCCTCATGCACCTTTGCCCTCCTTTGTACCCGCCCTTCCCCCTCCCAGCCCCAGGACACCACTGATTTACACTCTGTCACTATCATTCAGTTCACATTTCCTAGAGTTTTATCTAAATGGAAACATGCGGTGCATTTTCATCTTCATCCCGTTTATTTCACCTAGGATAATTCATTTGAGCAACATTGGTGTTGTCACTTGTACACACAGTTTGCTCCATTGTGCCAAGTAGCATAGCATTGTGTTGGGAGCCGCCGAGTTTTGACTGCCTCAGGCAAGGATATATCGCTCTCCAGGGAGCAACCAAAAAACAAGATTTACATCTGGAGGCTAGGAGAGTGCATTTCCTGGTCCAGATTTTGGAGACAGTCATACTGAGCCAGACGAAAAAAAGCCAAAATGAACAAAAGATCAAACCGCCTTCTGGATTATGCAGCGCTAAGCTTCCCCTCCCCAGCATTGCAGAGGCAAGTCTGGGCGCTTCTTTTTGATGCTGTGTCCGGAGTTTCAGTTTCGGTTTCCCCTTTCTCTAATATTCATTTGACTCTGTTTCCTGGCAACCAACCTGGGTCAGTTCCCCGCCCCAAACCCTATATAAGAGTATTATTTTCTTAATAAAGGGGGGCTTGATCAGAAATCGCTTGTCTTGCCTCACTCTCCGGGCGTCCCCTTCCTGCCCTATTTTTCTCTCCCTCCCTCAGGAAAGAACCCGCAAGGATCCACCGCCCCGCGGGCCTGGGCGGGACCGGACAGCATTGGGTGGATACACCGCAATTCATCTATGCATTCACCTGCTGATGGACATTTGACTTGTTTACAGTGTGGGGCGGTTAAAAATAAGGCCGCTACTGATGTTCGTAGACAAGGCTGTGTGGACATATGCCTTAATTTCTCTTGGGTAATTTCCCAAGACTCGAATGCCTGGTTGTGTGAGAGGTATATGTTTAACTTCACAGGAAATAACCAAACTATTTTCCAAAGAGCGTACACTGCTCTCCACTCCTACCGGCAACATAAGAGACACTTCCCATCGCCCCACATCCGCACCAAAACATCACCCTTCCAATAAACATGAGGTGGTATCTCACTGAGATTTTAACTTGAGTTTGCATATCTTTTCCCATCCTCCTTTTTATCAGCTGTTCAAAACCGTTTACCCATTTTTTTATTAGATTGCTTTTGTGCTTCTTATTGAGTTGCAAGAACCCTTTGTATATTCCAGACAAAATCCCTTTGTCTGGCACATGTTTTTAAAATATTTCCTCCCAGCCCACGGCTTGCCTTTCCATTTTCTTAACAGTGTCTTTGAAGAACAATGTCTTTAATTCTGAAGTCCAGGAATACTATATCCAGCAAAGCTGTTGTTTAGAAATGAAGGCGAGATAAAGGCGTTTCCAAATAAGCAAAAGCTAAGGAGGTGCATCTCTGGACCTGCCGTAAGAAAGGATAAACGGAGTTCTCCAGGTTGAGAGCACCGAATCCTAACCACTAGACCACCAGGGAGGGAGTTCTGCAGGTTGAAATGAAAGGGCACTAGGGGCCAACATAAAAATATCTGGAAGCAGAGAATTCCCTGGTATAGGTAATGGGGTGCCTGGTGGCACAGTTGGTTGAGCATCTGACTCGTAATCTCAACTCAGGTCTTGATCTCAGGGTCGTACGTGCAAGCTCTGGGTTATGTGGGGCTTACCTAAAAACAAAACAAAACAACACTCACTGGTGAAGGTAAATAGTCAAACCCAAAATAGTCTAACACTATCATGGTGGTGTATAAATCACTTTTATCTCTAGTATAAAAGTTAAAAGTCAGTACTATTAAAAATAACTGTAGCTACAATATTTGTTAATGGATACACAGTATACCCCTTATGCAGGGGTGATGTCAATATCATTAAATGTGGAAAGAGGAGAAGTAAAGGTGTAGAGTTTTTGTATTTGATTGAATGTAGGTTTTTATTAGTTTTAAATAGATTGCTATCGTTATAAGATGTTTTAGGTAAGCCTCATGATAAGAACCACACACACACACAATACTTCCAAGAGAGACACAAAACACGAAGAGAAAGGAATTAAAGCACATCACTATGAAAAATAAATAGCAAAGGAAGAAAACAAGGGAGGAAGAAAGGAACTACAAACAGACAGAAAACAATTAACAAAATGGCAAGTCCTTACCTCTCAGCAGTGACTTCAAGTGCACATGGATTAAATCCTCCAATCCAAAGCCCTAAGACCTGACTCCACAAAACTCTTGGAAGAAAACATAAGGGAAAGCCCTTTGCCATTGGTCTTGGCAATAATTTTCTGGATGTTACACCAAAAGCGCCGCAACAAAGCAAAAATAAGCAGGTGGGACTCCATCGAACTAAAAAGCTTCAGCACAGCAAAGAAAACCACCAGCCTAAGGAAAAGGCAGCCTATGGAATGGAAGAAAATATTTGCAAAGCATATTCAGATAAAGGGTTAATATCTAAACTACATAAGGAGCTCAGACAGCTCAATAACAAGAAACCAAGTAACCCAATTTAAAAATGCACAAAGGACCTGAGTAGACATTTTCCCAAAGATATAGCAAATGGCCAACAGATTCGAGAACAGGTACTCAATATCACAAATTATCAGGGAAATGCAAGTCAAAACTCTAATGAGATATCACCTCACGCTTGTTAGAATGGCTATTAGCAGGGGGGCCTGGGGGCTCAGTCGGCTAAACATCTGACTTCAGCTCTGGTCATGATCTCACAGTTTGTGAGTTCGAGCCCCACATTGGGTGAACTTGAGCCCCACTTTCTGTGAGCTCGAGCCCCATTCCATGCTCTGCACTCTTACCCCCTCTGTCTCTCCCTCTCTCTCTCTGCCCCTCACTCTCTGTCTCTCTCTCTCTCAAAAAAAAAGGCTATTATCAAAAAGATAAGACGTAACAAGGGTCGATAAATGTGTGGAGTAAAAGGAACCCTTGTATATTGTTGGTGGGAATGTAAATAGGTCCAGCTGTTGTGGAAAACCGTATGCAAGTTCCTCAAAAAAATTAAAAATAGAACGAATCATACAATGCAGCAAGCCCATTACTGGATATGTAGCTAAAGGAAATGAGATCACTTTCTGGGAGAAGTATCTGCACTCTGATGATCATTACAGCATTATTCATAACACCAAGATGTGAAAACAGCCAAAGTGCTCAACAGATAAACAGACTTTAAACACGGGAATGAGCTATCATTTGGAATGGTAATGGATTATCAGGTAGCCAGGAAAAAGGAGGAAATCCTGTCATTTGTGACAGCCCGGAGGGCATTATGCTAACTGAAGTAAGCCAGACCCAGAAAGATGAAGGCTGATTGATTTCATTTATATATGGAATTTAGAAAACGTCAAACTCATAGAGCCAGGAAGTAGAGAGGCAGCTTGCAGGAGCCGAGGGTGGGGTGAAGTAAGGGAAGCATTTATAAGGTTAAAAGGTGCAAACTTTCAGTTATAAGATGGATACTTTCTGGGGTGTGGATGCACAGCAAGGCGACGATAAATAATAGTACTGTACTGTACACTAGACATTTGGGCAAAAACTAAGGTGGGTGGTGGTTGTGTGAATTAGCCTGATTGCAGTCATCATTTCACATGCGTATCAAGCCGCCACGTTGTATACCTTAAATATATACAATTTTTATACCTCAACAAAGCTGGGAAAAAATAGAGTGCATCGGTGTGATTTGGATCCAGAAGTGATTTTACAATATCGGAAGAGCTTAGAGGAGGCAGGGCACTTGAACTTGCAGTGGCTCAGCAGTCACAGTGGTTTTAGGTGGACCGTGTGCTTGTCTGGGAGGCGTGGGCTGGGGATGGAGATGAAGGCGGACTAAGTCAGCACCCCCACGTCACTCTGGCGCCATCAGTCACATCAGCCACTTGAGGCTTACGTTAACAGTCGTACATATATTGTCCAAAAGTGGGGTAGCCCCCTCCTGCCCCCCGGAGCCAGCTTCGAGAGGAGATAGATTTTTTTTGTCTTTTTTTAATAATAGTTTATTGTCAAATTAGTTTCCATATAATACCCAGTGCTTCTCCCCACAAGTGCCCCCCACCATGACCATCACCCCCTCCCCCC
>PJEM01019803.1:0-14990 GCA_004023845.1 Helogale parvula
GAGGGCAGGGGTTGCGGGGGACTCGAGGAGAGGGTCGAGCGGCCCAGGCGGACTGAGGAAGTAATTGGAGCCTTCGATTGGGCGTTCAGGGGCCGGTGGACGAGCTGGATGGGAGCCTGAGGTTTTGCGATTTCCAGGGTTGTAGCTACAGCTGATTCCGGACGGTGGTTCTGGGATGGACTTTGGCCTTGGGCAGGGTCTCCAGGGTCGAGGGGCACGAGGCCACGGGCTTGGCCACGTTAAGATTTGAGGAGTCTGTGTATTTGAGCGTTCCCAAGAGCATTGGAGGGCCCCCGTGGGGGCTGCCTTCATTTGGAAGTGGCCTTGGTAGGGCCACCCTAGGGGGTTCTCCCTGGTCGTGGGGATGGGAGCAGGCATCCCTTTCTCCGTAAAGCTGCCCCCTATGTGGAAGAAGGGGACCGTGAGAATGGAGTTTGGCGGCTTTGCCTCACAGCGGGGCAAAGTGAGAATTCCTGGAGCTGTTTTGGGGGAGAAAATAAACCAGGGATTGGGGGGCTGACCGCCAGTCCCCAAGCCTTTGATCGTTGAGGGCCTGCCCAGCCTCTGGAAGGCATATGCCACCCTGCTTCTGGTTATGTCATTCCGTCTCTTGTGACACACGATTTGTTCTCTGTGGTAACTGACTTCACGCTTGCATTTGCAGCATCAGATCCTTTTGGGGCTCTTTTCTCTGAACATCCCATCCTCCGGGCCTGGGTCTCCTCCGGGCAGGTGGACCCAGGCTGATCCCAGCTCTCCCCGGCCCGTTCACCAACTCCTACTTCTTTGTCTCCAAAGTCTGAGCCTTCCCACGCCTACGGGGCTGAGCCTCTGCCCCAGAAGGCTGAGTGGGGGCTTTTGGCTTTCTTTCCGAAGAGGGATTGTTAGCACTGAGCCAGCTTCCTTAAAAGGGGGCTTGTCTGGAGGTTGCACATTCAAAATCACTGGAAAACCCTCAACAGATTATTGTCCTGAGCTACAGAGAGGCCACTGTAGTAAGATGGTATCAGTCTTTCCATTAATACACCCCTTGTATTCACGGGCTTTGTAACTTGGCACATAGAACGTTGCTCCGAGATGCAGTTTCCCTCATTTATGGTCTCCATGTGGCACTTTCCATTTTAGAGCATAATAAGTGACAAAACCCATCTTTCTTGACTGAAAGAGTCTCATGTCTCTAAAGAAATAAAATCTTTGCTTAGTTTCCCTGCTTCTCAGTTGCTGGGAGACCTTTTGTTGTCTGTCTTCAGGCATCTTTGTACTTTAATAATAAAATGACAGGTATATTTTTCTGATGTGTGATACCACCCACAAGCTCTTTTGCTGTTTGACTATTCTGTTAGAGCAGAATACTGTAGTTATACTGATTATATTCTGCGCTGATAGAACGAAACTGCCTTTTAGTGGAGGGAAGATTGTGGAGAGAGGTAATTCTGTCAACTCTGAAGCTATTGGGACACTTGTTTCCTCGACCTAAGAACAGAGATTGTTACGTAAAGGCTTTTTTTTTTTTTTAAAGTGAAGGTGACCATCCCACCAGAGTCCCCTGTACAAACTCTGACCACTGACTGACGGCACTTGATTAAGCCGCATAATTCAAGCTAAATTACTCAGCAGTAGTTCTTCAGGGCGTAGTGCTTTTAAAACCAGGAAATTGAAGACCAAAATACCCTGGCTGCACAGCTCAACTAGCTGTAGTCACACTTAGCAAATCCTGTTCCCCTTGGTCACATGTGGCTTGTTTCTGTAGGAACGGGTATAACGTGAACCACTGAAATTTTGGCCATGGTCCTTTGACTCAGCCGTTAATGTTACGCATTGGCTTACTGGTTTATTTCCAGGGTGGTTGGGGGACACAGGAGAAAATATTCTGTGAATTGTCCACTCTCAACCAAATGGAAGTTTCACACTTCGGACTTGTACACTCTAGGCTGGGCTTGGCCATTTCCCAGCTGTGTGATTTCACGGAAGTTAATCCACCTCTCTGAGCATCTGTTAGAGAAGGCTCTTTATTTCACCGAGTTGATACAGGGATATGTCAAATAGTGCCTGTTAGCACAGCATGTAGTTAGCGTTCAGTAAAGAGCAATTGCAATTATTAATAACCATCTACTTTAGGAAGATGACTGCCAGTCGTCAATACCAAGTCATCCTTCCTGACAAGTTAATAGGGTCTTCTTTGAAGAATGTTAACTAAATTTTTATTTGCCATTAGCTTAAGGAGCATTTTATTTTTCTATGGTCCAAATGATGATTTATCTCAGCAGGTCTAAGGATGAGACTGTAAATGGAACAGGCCTTTCCCAGCATAGAATCTCTTAATCTGAACCAAAGGCTTTTTTTTTTTAATTGGCAGAAGGAAGTGTTTTAAATTGTGGAGTAGGACTTCTTCAAGCCTGAGGGGATATTTTGTGGCGACTGGAAAGCGTGGCTAGGTTTTGAAGGCATTCACTGTTAGGTTTAAGTACAGCTGTGTGTTTAACTTCACTTACAATGTTCTAATTGTGGTGTGTGAGCTTGAGCGCAACTCAAGACATGAAAATCCTGTCGGAGCCATAGAGGTTCTCTTGCTCGGTGCCCCTGTGTTTCTCTCTTCCCATTGGTCCCGCCCGTGATGCAGTTCCCTAAACGAAGTACCGTCCCGCGTGATCTTTGCTCTTTGCTTTCGCTGTGGGCTAACGTTTCATATGCACACATTTTATTTTTATTTAAAGTTATTTTTACATGGCGATGGAATGCGCCTTTCTCTGTCTGTCCACAGTAACCCCGTTGGGCTTACAGGGCACTCCCTTAAAAGGAACTGTCGCTTAGGGGATTAGGCAGCTAAACCGCACCTCTTGGGTCCTGTGTCCCCTCCCCCACCCGTGCTGTTAGAGGGAAGGAATGCCCATTCGTTGGTTTCGTTGGTGCTGACGAGTAATTGCACCTAACTTAAGGATTCAAAGTCGGGATCTCTATTTCTTTGGCAAGTGAGAATGCCCACATGCAGAAACACCGAGGGTCTGAAAAACAGATTGTTTTGTGGAAGAGTCTGGTCTGGGCGAAGCTGTTTCCCTAAGGCGTATTCTGGTGTGATTTGTGTGGGGCTGAAAAGCTGCTGCATGATTCATAATGGCTCTTTGAAACGTACTGACCTTGCTTTAAACCCAGGGCTGTTTCCTCAACACCGGGCTGAGCGCTGGTGGGACTGGTTTTTAGAAGTTAAGGTTTAAACGCGGTGAGTCCTTGGAGTGCAGTCGTTGGGTATACAGAGGCTTCGGACTTCTGTGTTTCAGTTTTCTCTTCCGTGAACTTACTGTCTTCACTCTCGAGTAAAAAATTACTGTGCCTGGGAATGTTTTCTGAAATTCAGTTTTGTCTGATTTTATTTTTTATTTTATTTTTTTTTAATTTTTTATGTTTATTATTGATACAGAGAGAAACAGAGCAAGAGTAGGGGAGGGGCAGAGAGCGAGGGAGACAAAGAATCTGAAGCAGGCTCCAGGCTCATGAGCTGTCAGCACAGAGCCTGACTCAGGGCTCGAACCCACGAACACTGAGATCATGACCTGAGCCGATGCCGAACGCCCAACCAACTGAGCCACCCAGGTGCCCCTGATTTTATTTTATAAAGTTTATTTATTTATTTTGAGTGAGACAGAGAGAGGGGGAGGGGTGGGAGGGGGAGAGAGGACCCCAAGCAGTCTCCGCGCTGTCAGCGCAGAGCCCCACACGGGGCTTGGACCACAAACTGCGAGATCATGACCTGAGCTGAAACCAAGAGTTGGACTCCTAACCGACTGAACCACCCAGGCACCCCTGATTTTATTTTATTTTTTAAGGAGGCATTAAGATTGCATAGAAAGGGGTGCCTGGCTGGCCCAAGTCAGAGCATGCGACTCTTGATCTCGGAGTCATGAATTGAAGTCCCACATTGGGTGTAGAGCTTACTAAAAAAAAAAAAAAAAAAAAAAAATTTTTTTTTTTAATTTTTTTGTGAGAGGAGCATAGCCAAGAGTTGTGTGACCTTATTTCAGTTAAACTTTCTGTGCTTCAGTTCCTCCACTGCTAAGTGAGGGTCCTCACCACACCTGCCCTGGAGGAACAGCCGGTAAAGGCAGTCCCTTGGCACAGAGGGGCTTCAGTAGAGGCTAGCCCTCTTTTGTAAGAGATTCCAGAATTGTTAGCCTGGCTGGCTTAGCTGAAGTTTGATCACTTGCGTCAGTTGCTCTCTACTTCTTTTGCATCGATTAAAAGCAGGGTGGGTGTGGTACGGCACAGAACCGCTTTTTGGTACTAAGGTAGGACCTTTGGCAAGTACTGTCTTCCCAGTTGCAGTTTCCTCCTTGAAACCAAAGGCGCTAACAACGGTAGCCTACTTCAGAGGGGTTTTGGGAGGATTAAATGAGACGAGTACATAGGATGCTTACTCGGGTACCTAGCACAGTGAGCACTCGGGATATTATTGCTAAGACTAAAAGGCGTCCTATCCTTGGTGCCGTTTCAAGAAGATTCCATTTCAGTTTCACAGCTATAGAGTGCCAGCTGTGTGCAAGACATTTTAAGGATAGAAACACGAATAGGGCATAATCCCTGTATTATAATTTGGGGAAGAAACCAAGCACACAGACCTTTACAGCCCAACAGAGAGTAGGAGGTAGGTGTTTGAGTTTGGGAAGCTGAGCAGCGTTAGGATGGACGGGGGCGCTGGTGTGTCACAGCGTGGATGTACTTCACCACCGCTCTTGAAAATGGCATATTTTTATGTTACGTATATTTTATCACATTTTTTAAAAAGAATAAGGCCACATGTGAATTGTAAATGACGTTGAAGGTCAGGTGAAGAGAGGCTCTCTGGCTAGATCAGTTAGGTTCCAAGTACAAGAGATGGACTGTGATAGGTGGGTAAGATTTAAGAAAATAAACGATCAGCTACGATAATACCTCTGAGAGGGCTTGGAGTAAGGGGCGCCTGTCTACCTGGCACCCAGCTTCGGGAGCACACGCTGTCAGCCCAGTGAGGAGCCCGCTTTGTGCTCCATCCCGAGCGCGACAGCCACTCCACGCCCCAGCCACTGCCTTGAATTAGGTACTTATTTCTCTGAGTAGGATTTTTGAGAGCGAAACATGGGCACTCAGGAAGAAGTGACAGCAAGGGTGCAGTCCCAGAGCAGGAAAGCACGGGACAGGCTTTCTGACTGGCGAGTTACCATCTGCTTGAGCCGGATCGGATCTGCGTGTGAGCTGGGTGGTGATGGGAAATGAGGACGGCGAGCCTGCGTGCGAGGGGAAGGCCGATAATTCGGTAGTGGTGAGTTTCCAGGACTTTCTGGAGTGGAAGAGCAATATGGTCAGATGTACTCTTTAGTACGGTTAAGTTGGCAGCAGAATAGGGGGGTGTGGGAAGGTTCTGGAAAGGTGTGGGGGGGGCGAAGCTCAGATGAGAAGAAGCTGGGTTTCAGCTGGGCTTCTGGGAGAGGGGACTCCAGCCTCCTCAGCTTTGCCTTCCTCGCGCTCGCCCTGCCACCTGCGTCACAGGCACACAGTCTCTTAGCCTCTCTGTGTACCTCTTCTGTGGCACTTGTCACACATTCTGGAAGTCATTCACTTCCTTGTGGCTCCATTTTGTCACATTTGTTTTTGTGTCCTTGGCATGTAGGTACTGCTGAGTGAGTGGGGTTCACTCCTGTGTGGCGGGAGGGGAGACGGCTCCCTGAGAGCCTCACAGTGAGGATGGGCACGGGGTGGGGGGAGCGCAGGCAGGTGGAAACCCGGTTCTGAAGCTCAGCGGAGCAGTCAGCTGAGATACTAATTTGGTGGCCAACTTCCCTCAAAAAGAAAATAAAAGTTTGAAAGGCAGCTAGGAGTGATTAGTGGGTTGGGAGGAGGAAAGAGGTGCCATCGAAGCACAGGGAGAAACATGTCTGGTATTTTCCAGACAAGCTGACATCCTGTCACAGTGCTTGTGCGGTACCAGACTAGTCGAAAGCGGAACCTGGGTGTACACTGAGCTGTTTGAGCATCATGTTTGTGTCCTGTCCAGAACTGATGGGCTCCTGAGCTAGGCCAACTTTGTTGTTTGTAGAAGGTCCTGATTTCTGATAGTTCAAATTATGACCGTTCAACTTCATGATGAAGGCATGATGAAGGGCAAAAATGATACACATTCAGTAAAAAGTGCACTTGGAATTTTGAATTTGCCTTGTCCAGGGTTAGCGATCTGCGGTTCCATCTTCTTGTGATGCTGGGTAGTGGCCGCGGTCAGCCGCATGATCAGGAGGGTCCACACAGTGGTAAATGGACAGCCACCTGCACCCACATAGCTGTTTCGTTTGTCTCTTTCAGTAGTACAGTAGTCAATTACATGAGATACTCAACACCTCGTTATAAAATAGACTTGGGTCTGGTTGGCTCAGGCTGTAGAGCGTGGGACTCTTTTTTTTTTTTTTAATGTTTTTATTTATTTTTGATGTAGATAGAGACAGAGCATGAGAGGGGGAGGAGCAGAGAGAGAAGGAGATGCAGAACCAGAAGCAGGCTCCAGGCTCCGAGCTGTCAGCACAGAGCCTGACGCGGGGCTCGAACCCACGAACGTGAGATCTGACCCGAGCCGAAGTCAGAGGCTTAACCGACTGAGCCACCCAGGCACCCTGAGCGTGGGACTCTTAATCTCAGGGTTGTGAGTTCGAGCCCCATGTTGGGCATGGAGCCTAGTTACAATGAAAAAAAAATCTTTGTGGTAGAGGATTTTGCCCAGTTGGAGGCTTATATCAGTGTCCTGAGAGTTTAAGGCAGGCCAGGCCCGCTAGGTTAGTTATTGCATTTTTGACTTAGAGATACTTAAATTTTTTTAATGTTTTTATTTTTGAGAGAGAGCATGAGCAGGAGGAGGGCAGAGAGAAGGAGACCCAGAATCGGAAGCATGTTCCAGGCTCCGAGGTATCTGCACAGTGCCTGACACGGGGCTGGAACCCACCAACCATGAGATCGTGACCTGAGCCGAAGCTGGATACTTAACCAACTGAGCCACCCAGGCATCCCGACTTAGTGATATTTTTTTATGATGGTTTTTTGGGATGTAACCCCATTGTAAATTAAGATCTGCATTTGGCTTTTATCACCGTATTTGTATCAGAGTGTTGCTGTGGATGAGCCGGGTGTGCGGTGCGGGTTTTCTATAATGACCTGTGTGTCTGCCACTGTTCACGTATGTAATTGCTGGCTCTCAGAACATGCTGAGCCAGGAGTTCTGGCGGGCTTACTTCCTCCCTCTGCTCTGTGGGGTTTTTGGATTCCACAAGAACTTATTCAAGAAAACTTATCTTACCCAGTGGTAGAAAGGCAAAGGAAAGTTCTGTGTAGAATTTCTTCTTAGGGAAGAATGCAAGCGGAGAGGAAGATGTCGCTGCTTTATCACGGGTCACTGTGTCAAGAGAAAGCTTTCGAAATCCTTTCTCATAGACTTGTGAGGAGTGGTGTTCACTACTGTGCCGGAGAGTGCATGTGAAGAGCAGGCACTTGAGTAGCTGGTCCTGTCCTAGGCAGTGTCATCGTTCATGTTTATTTCAAATCAGATCTGTCATTATCACCAGAGGTGGAGCCACCAGGAGTGGCACCTGGAGGTTATGTCCATGTCCGTCGCCTGGTGCCTGGGCTGGCAGAGGGCCAGAGCACGTGCTAATGAGTGTTTGCCCTCGGACAGCAGCTCTGATCAGTGTGAACACAGCCAAGGCTGAGCAGGGTCATTCATTACTCAACTCCTGCGGAGCACTTGGGGGGTAGGAAACCACTTAGTTTTCATCTCTCAGGGTCATGCAGGTACACAGAAGTCAGCTGTCACAAACGTCAGATGTGAAACAGTAGTGCTGGGGGTGCCCTAGCGGGAGGGGACCCAGCAAGCCTTTTGGGGCTGGGGGGGCTGGGGGAGATTAGTGAAGAATGTTTCCTGGAAGAGATGACTAATGTGCTGTGATTCAAAGGAAGAGGTCACCAGGTAATAAGGGAGAAGGGCTTCCAGCCATGGGGGTGGACTGCAGGAACAGAGAGAGGAAAAGCAGAGAGAGAGAGAGATATATATATATATATATATATATATATATATATATATATATATATGCAGAGGAATATTCCAGCTTTGCTGGAGGGTTGAGGGCAGGGCTTGGTGGCCGACGGGCCGGAGAGGCAGGCAGAGACCAGATGGCCTGATCCGCTGGGCAGAGGGAGCCACCTGGGAGTGCTGCGGTCACAGTTGTGACTTAAATGGGTGGTTCAGGCAGCCCCGGGGGCGTTAGGGACGGATTTGAGGAGATAAGACCAAAAGCAGGGAGATCAGAAGCCTGGAAAAGATGGTTGATTAATAAAAGATCTTTGGGCAGCAGAAATCTCGGACTTGGAGGCTCACACTAGGCTCCTTGCACTGCCTGTTGAGTCTTGTTTTGTACACTGTTTAGATAGAAACACTCTAGGTCCTGTGTTTGTCAGTGGCAGATTTTTAAAGGGTATAGGGAAAAACGAATAGAGCCAGTAACACCATCTGGAAATAAATGATAAGAGAAAGAGGAAGCAAAAGTTATAAAAAGCCTCACAAAAAACGTAAGGTCAGCTCCTAGGCATAGTGGTTAAAGACGGGATTTGGAGGGCACCTGGTGGCTCAGTCAGTTGAGCATCCGATTCTCAATTTCTGTTCACTCAAGTCAGGATCCAGGATCTTGGGATCTGAGCCCACTCGCTTGCACTTTCTTTAAAAAAAAAAAAAAGGGTGGCGGATTTGTGTTCCTAGGAAACCCGCGGCACTATCCCTTCACTAAATGTCAGTTTCCTCAACTTTAAAACGAGCGTGTTATAAGAAGGGCCGTACAGGTCGTTCCGAAGGCTAAACAAGGTGATGATTGTAAACGGATGGATGTGGTGCCGGGCAGGAGTTGAGGTTGGGGCGGTTGTAACGATGTGGTCGGGACTGGTTGAGGGTGGCCTTTCCCTTAGTTGTCCCCCAGCTCTGCTTCCTTCAGTGGTGATTGTGTAAAAAGGAGCTCCATGGTAAAGAAATTGGGGAAACCAGTGGTTTAAAGGGACTTTGTCTTGTTTGGTCTTGTTTGGCCCTTCCTGTTAGGGTGTGTGGTGAGGCTCCAGAGGGCGGACATTGCAGCACCTCCCAGGCTTACTTGATCCTAGAGTGCATGGGACTCGCTTCCCTGGGGCATGCTTGGCAAATGCTTATTCAGGGGACAAACGTGCCATCTGCTTCCATAGCCCGCGGGTGCTGCCGCTTCACTGGATGCTCGTTACTTGGTATTCACGTCGCCAGCTCTGTGTCATCCCAGGCTGGCCTGCATTCACGTGCTCCGTTTAACAACGCAGGGAATATGTGGTAGTTTATTTGTTTTGAGTGTATGGTATTTCAGATTTCTGATTCCAGCTGATCAAATCTTTAAAAATATTTTTACATGTCTATTATAGAAAAATTCAAAAATGAAGAAAAACATAATCACATGTAATACCAGAACCCAGACATGAACACTGTTAACATTTATGGTTTTTTTTTTTTCATGTTTTCCCCCCACTGGGATCATTCTGTATAGAGAGGTGTGTGTGTGTGTGTGTGTGTGTGTGTGTGTGTGTGTGTGTGTGTGTGTGTGTGTTTTAACCTAAAGTTATACGCTGGGCATTTTCATGTCATTTTTTTCTTTTTAAGTAGTCTCTACACCCAATATGGGGCTTGAACTATGACTTTGAGATCAAGGGCCACATACTCTACCAATTGAGCCATCCAGGTGCCCTGATTTTCTTATTTTTTTTTAGCAGAATGTTCTTACATGGGGGTGTCTGGGCGGCTCAGTTGGTTAAGCATCCAACTCAGTTTCGGCTCAGGTCATGATCCTGTTCAGCATTCATGAGTTCGAGCCCCACATCGGGCTCTGTGCTTGCAGCATGGAGCCTATTTGGGATCCTCTCTGCCCCTCCCCTGCTCAGGCCTGTATTCTCTCAAAATAAAGAAGTAAACTTAAAAAAAAGAAGGATATTCTTATGGCAGTGTTTTTAGTGGCTTCAGGATATTTTATCATAATTTATGATAAATGTCATAATTTTTGTGACCATCCCCTTGTTATTGGGTTTTTTTTTATCATAAATTATATTGTGATTAACATCTTTGAACATAAATCTATTAAAACGTCAAAAAAATTTAAATGATTAAGTCTTAAGTATCTAGGCAGGGTTTTTTTGTTTTTGTTTTTGTTTTTTTTTTTTAGTTAGAACATCAAATTTCCTACACCAGATAAAATTGCAGGTATTTTTTGAAGTGAAATATAAATAGAATAATTTAAGGGTAACTGGTTACCCTTTGACTAATCCCTTTCTCTACTCGCAGACTAAAAATATCTCATTATTAGAATAGCATTTTCTCATAATAGAAGATGAATAATTTCAGTCATGCGAGAGTAAATTTTATCCATTAAACTGAGTTCTTGAGTCAGGTGTTGGAAAGCTTATGTCCTGATGTATTTCAAATGTAAAAGATAGAGTCTTAATACATGTAATTCAGGATCCACCTTGTTAGGCATTTTCTTATTTTACATCTGTGTAAAGACTGTCCCAGAAAATTATCATACGTGCACTTCTTATAAATTATGGTTGAAAGGAAATAGGAGGAAAAAAACAAAACAAAATGATTGCTTTGGTGGTTTGTCCTGGCCGGGAACTGCTAATAAGAAAAGCAGAATTTACAAATTTTCTTTCTTTTTGAGGAAGAGAGGAGTGGTTGGGATTTAAAATCACAGCAGAAGCTATTCATTGACTTCCCTCCCCGCGGTTCCCATCATTCCCACAATACAGTGGTTGTCCCCACCCCTGTGATCCTGATCAGGTTTCTGGAGGTTTCTGTGCCCACTGCAGCTGAGTACTTAGAGTCAAGGACCTGTCCGTTCTGGTTTCTGTTACAGTAATTATTTCATTAAATACTATGGCAAAAGGCATAAATGAAAGGACCAGGAGGGAAAACAGCTGAGTGCTTTGGAAAGTTAATAGAAGGTGGTGTGCTAGAAACAAATGTGTTAGTGAGTTAGGTGTGGCCCAGGCTGGGGGAAAACGGAAGAATTCCAGGGTTCTGCTCTCAGCTTGCTTGTCCAGTGTCCTGAAATCCTCCACATCAAGGGATGTGGTCTGGATGAAGAAGAACTTTTGGAACTTAAGCTAATGGACCCTTTGTCTAAGAAGAGACCTTTGCCTTAAATGAAGAAATGGATGGATATAGATCTTTAAAATTGTGTGTGTGTGGTGATTTATCGCTTTAACCAAACTGCTCAGCTGACCAGTAGCCCTAAAGGTTCTGATAATATGGAGGGCGGGCTTCTCAATAGCTTCCGTGGCCCACCTGCTGAGACTCTGATTCACTAGGAGCAGGTGTGACAAGCCCTTGAGGACATTAGGGACAAAGGCAGTTAAAACAGTTTGGGGATCCTGTCCTGCTTTCTGCCTCTCCCTCCTCTCCCTGGAGCCCTCAGGAATTACAAGGTCAGTGATATTAGGAACGTAACATTTTCTGGCATGTGGGAGTTATCACAGCCCATCGCACCTATTGTTGCGTTTCTTTATTATTGACATCATTATCTGCATAGGTCCACAAAGTGGGAGATCCTGCTCTCCCCCCCCCCCCCCCCGCAAATATTAGGAAGTACTCTTCCAGGAGAAAAAAAACAACAAAAGCACTCTGGTATGCTGAGAACTAGAAGATTAGCAAATTGGAGAATTGTGTTTCT
Organism: Helogale parvula; assembly: GCA_004023845.1. Taxonomy (NCBI): domain Eukaryota; kingdom Metazoa; phylum Chordata; class Mammalia; order Carnivora; family Herpestidae; genus Helogale; species Helogale parvula. Next base: position 11,733 of record PJEM01019803.1, read on the forward strand.
CTGAGACCATTTAATTCTTCTCTGGGACTAGTCATTCATTTTCAAACCTAGCTCTTTGCATGTCTGTGGTTAGTTGCACTTAAAGTGAATGACCTACTAAATTTTAAGATGCAAGGCAGCTCCACGTGGAAGGAATCCTTCCAGTCTCTATCCCATTGCCTGCTACTTTCTGAGGGCAGCAAGTCTCATCTTCATGAGGATTTTGAGATCTTCAATCAAAAATGGCAATCTTTATTAATCTAATATGCTCCCTCTGTTGAGTGGGTTGTCCTGGGGGAACATTTGATAAACGTCTGGTAAACCTCTTTTCCCGAGTGGGCTGTAGCCTTGGAGATGGCTTCACACAACCCACAAGGTTGTATTTTAGAACAGTTTCATAATGCTCTGCAGTTCTTCCACTGTGTTTTGGAGTTTTCAGATCTCTTTAATTTTGTGAACATGTTAAAAAGTCCACCTCTGCACCTGTTAAGTTGTTTTCATTTTGGGGGTGAATTAAGCCACATCGGCACACCTCTGGGATATGGTGGGCTTGGATTGCTGGCTTCACCTGAAGGCCTGCCTTTAGCGGGAACCCTGCAGGGAGAGGAGTCGGTCACTGGCGAGGTCCTCACCGAATAGGAGGTGAATTTGGGCTTTCTAATAACTGTTGGTATTAAAGCTCAGGCTCAGATTGCATGTGACCTTGGTGATGTTTAGCCTAAAATCGGTGAGCTAGATCACGGGTAGTACAATAAAAGGAGAGATTAACCTGGGTGAACGCATGCCAGCCTTTTGGTCATCTGATCCACAAGCTTGCTGTACTTAGAGTCGGAATGCAATCTGACGTTTCTACTGGTAGGAAAGTTCAGGGGCTGAAATCCGTTTTGTTCCTCATCTTTATATTATGGACAGCTTTCAATTTAATCTTATTTGGAGAGGAAAATATAAAAAAACAAATTTCCCACCAAAAGGAGCCAGCATTTCTTCAAGAAGTTCTGGTCCAGATCAGGGGCAGCAAATATACAGATGGGTCTGGGACCCCTCGTTCTACAGGAGGGCTGGGGGGCTGGCAGACCTCCGGGTGTGTCAGCTTGGGACCCCGCTCGAAGGGTCTCCCCTCCCCCGCCGCCATGACCAATTTGAACATCAGGAAGATTACGAACTGCAATTGATTGAAACACATAAAAAATATAAGTCTATGGGGCATGTGGATGGCTCAATTGGTTGAGTGTCTGACTTTTTTTCTTTCTTTAAATTCAAGTGAGTTAGCATTACAGTGTAGTCTTGGCTTCAGGAGTAGAACCCAGTGATTCATCTCTTACCTATAACCCCCAGTGGTCATCCCAAAAAGTGCCCCCCCCATTAATGCCCATTACTCATTTAACCCTACCCCCCACCTCCCAATCCAGCAACACTTAGTTAGTTCTCTGTGCTTGATGGTCTCTTATTGGGGCACCTCGGGGGCTCTGTTGGTTGAGTGTCCGACTTTGGCTCAGGTCATGATCTCACAGTTTGTGGGTTTGAGCCCCACATCGGGCTCTGTGCTGACAGCTCAGAGCCTGGAGCCTGCTTGGGATTCTGTGTCTCTCTCTCTTTGTCTTTCTCCTGCTTGGGCTCTGTCTGTCCTCTCTCTCAAAAATAAATAAAAACAAACAAAAAGAGTCCCTTAGGGTTTGTCTCCCTCTGTTTTTGTCTTCTTTTTCCTTCCCTTCCCCTAAGTTTACCTGTTGTATTTCTCAAATTCTACATACAAGTGAAATCATATGATATCTGTCTTTGACTTCTTTTGCTTAGCATAATACCCTCCAGTTCCATCCACATTGTTGCAAATGGCAACATTTCATTTTTTTCATTCCAGAGGAGTATTGCATTGTATGTTCCAGGTCTTCTTAATCCATTCATTAGTCGGTGGGCATGTGGGCTCTTTCCACACTGTGGCTGTTGTTGATAGCTCTGCTATAAACATTGGGGTGCATGTGCCCCTTCAGATCAGCATTTTTTTATCTTTTGGATAAATTTCTAGTAGTGTAATTGCTGGGTTGTTGGATCGCTTTGTTTTCAGTTTTCTGAGGAACCTCCACACTGTTCTCCAGAGTGACTGCCCCAGTTTGCACTCCCACCAACAGTGCCAGAAGGTTCTCCTTTCTCCACGTTCTCGCCAACATCTGTTGTTTCCTGAGTTGTTACTTTTAGCCGTTCTGACCGGTGTGAGGTGGTCTCTCCTTGTGGTCTTGATCTGTGTTTCCTGATGATGAGTGATGTTAGGCGTCTGACTCTTCCTGATTTCAGCTCAGGTCATGATCTCACAGGTCATGAGTTTGAGCCCCATGTGTCGAGCTCTGTGCTGACTGTGCGGCGCCTCCTTGGGAGTCTCTCTTCCCTCTCTGCCGCTCCCCTGCTCTCCCTGTGTCTCTCCCTGTCTCTCAAAAATAAACTTAAGAAAAATATATAAATAAATAAATCTGTTACATAATGATGACGCTCCCCCAAAAAGCTTATTTTGTCATTTTCAGAAGTTGCTTGATCATTAACTCAGTCTCTCAAAGTTGGCTTAAAGCAGGGGTGGTGGAAGTGGAAAGAGTTCTGCTTTTCCTGCATAAACGATTTCAGAGTCTAAACCAACGAGGCAGAAGCTCATTATAGGAGGAATTCAAGCCAACACATGCAGAAGTTGGAATTAGAATACTGTTAATTTTAGTAAGCGTGTTTAAATTAGAATATTGTTAATTTTAGTAAGGGTGATTATGGTATTGTAGTTAAGTTGTAAAGTTTTTCCCCATTAAAGATACATGTTAAAGCTGTTAAGGGTGAAATGATAGGATGCCTGAAATTTGCTTTAAAATACTTCAGGGAGAAAAAAACTTCAGGAAAAAAAGTGAGGAGTATCTCGACGTAGGATTGGCAAATGTCACCAATTGTTGAGCCCCGGAGAACGTGCACAAATTCTTTATTCTCTCTCTGTCCTTTTCCTTTTTGTTTGAAAATACCCTCAGTAAAAAGGTAAATGAGTACAAGATAGAATTGAAATCTAGATGACTCCTGGAACATGAAAATGGAGAAATGATAGACCAGTTCTCTGCAGTGGACGGTAGATGCTCCGGCATAATTCAGGGCCTAATCCTGTAGAAGACACACTTGGGAGACCCAGTATCTTAACACTTAAGTTCCTGGCTCTGCGGTTACTGACACTCCGGACCCTGGTGGTCTCTTAACCTCCCTGAGCCTATTTCTTTCCCGAGTGAAATGGGGGCAGATTCCGCCGCCAACCCCTCCCCCCCC
>PJEM01019804.1:0-14992 GCA_004023845.1 Helogale parvula
GGCACCTGAAGCCCGGTGCTGCGTGCATTTACGCACATCACAGCCGTTCCTGTTGCTGGAGTTTATGACCGCAAGGGACCAGGGGAGTCTCCCCATTTGTCTGAGCTTCCTTGTTAACGTCAGGGAATACGTCTAAACAGCCATACTTTGACTCTGCCTCATGAGCCCATGCAGCTGGTGATCTCACACGGACTCGGGAGGCCTCTGAAGAGCCCGAGGGCCCGGGCGGGCACTGGGGGAGGCGCTGGGTCCCATCAGTGTGGAGATACCTTCAGCCCAGGAAGTGGCTGGCACAAAGTCAGTCTGCAGTAAATGTAATGCTTACTTCAGTGCCGGATATGGGGCTGGCCAGCAAGTCTCCAGAAAACCCTAGAAAGCTCCCAGTGTCTCCCAGATCCCCACTTCTGCCTGTCCCTCAGCTCAATGGCACTGGTAACGTTGAGTCGTACCACTGAGGACAGGCGCCCTCGAAAAGCTCTCCAATGCTCCAGGGATGATGGATCGACACTCATGCTCCCGGCCTGCACCTGCCTTCCCACAGGCCTGTGATTTCTGAAAGTCACATTCCTGTATAGGGACATTCGACACTCTTTCTTGTGGCAACGATGAGAGGACCACTGTTGGCCATGGTGGCCACAGTCTGGTGTTAACAGCTAGGATCGAGGCGACTCTGTTTTTCTAACCAGGCCTCATGCTAAGACGTGTTCTCAACTCAAATCCATGAGAAGGACAGAGGACCACGGACCCAGGGTTACCTTATGCAAATCTGGCATCAAATCCTGGTATAAAGATCGAATCAACATATCCAGAGTACGTCGACGTTTCTGGGCAAATGTTGGGGTTTCCAAAGTGGCTTTTTCACCATTAATTACTACAAGAAATCAAATTACAAAGGGAGTTACAAATAGTAACATGCTACTGAAGAATGTCCTCAAGGAAACTCCTTACAGTGAGCACCACCCACTCTCCTAATACTGGTAGGTGTTACCTCCGGCACTGCCCTTCCTTCATGGAAGACTGCGAGCTTTCTACCCAAACCCGTAGTCCACAGGCATCTCTGTCTTATACCTTTCCTGTTGGACTGCAAGCATCCAGAGCAGAGTATGTATCTAACTACTTGAGGACCTAGTATGCACCCAACCTGCCCCCATCCAGCATTTCTTCCTTCCTCCCTCCCTTCCATCCATCCCCCCATCCCCCCACGCATCTACCTACCCAACCATCTACACACTCACCCAACACATGGGCCAAACCACCAGGATGCCATTAAACAGGATTAAATATATACTTGCTAAGTTTTGTTAGGAAAAATAACAATTGCCTAAGCAGAGTACTGGGGTTCTTTCCCTAATGAAAGTTTCTTCTGGAAAAAAACCAAAACTGATGGTTTGTGAACTACAGACTCTAAGAGTCAGTAAAGTGGAGTGTCTAGTTCCACGTCAGAGCACAGAACAGAATGTGTGCAATAGGGGTTAGGAACTTGAAGTCAAGACAGTTACGGGTTTGAATCCCAGCGGTGCTGCTATGTTCCTAAGTAATTTATTTAATTTCTAGGGGCCTTAATTTTCTACCCTGTAAAATGGGTAGAACTATATTTCTATATGTGCCAAAGGAAGGACAGTGGTCACAGACTGAAAAGTAAGTAAGCTTCTTGGGCCCTGGCATTTCCTAGATAGGATCTGAGTGCTGGGGACAAGCTGGGCTTGTTTGTGGCAAGATTATCTCTTAAGGAATTTAAACTGAGTGCATTTAAAAGGCACACCTATTATTTTCTCTAATTCTGTGATTGGAAGTATTCTCTTTGAGAATATCTCCTTAGTGCCCCAGAAAAAAAAAAATCCATTTTAAATGACCTGTTTCAGCCCAATAAAGAGAAAAGATAAAAAATTCTGTTGAAATGCCATTTCTTGTGATCTTGGAGTTTCCCGCCTGGCCTTCCTCCTGCCTCCTGCTACCATCCACTCTGGAATTCACAAAGGCTTCGGCTCCCCTGGCTTGTGCCTCTCTCTCAGTCCCTCAACCCCTCTCGGTCCCTCCTGGCTCCATGCTCCATGCCGTCAACAGCCCTCTTCACAGCCTGTGGCCTGGGTTTTCCCACTAGATCGACTGCGCACATTTCCAACTGTGGATCAACTGAGGCCTTTGCCTCACTCCACCCAAGCATCCAAGGGGGCTGCTCAAAGTCACTCTGCTGACTGGCTCCATTGAGATTGGCAGATACACAAATAAGCTGGGTTCTTTGGTTCCGGATTCCTCTCCAGTCATGGTTCAAGGGCTCCCTGTCCCTGCTACAGGCACTCTGTAAAGGCTGCTCGCCTCCTGAGCCCCGGCTTCCAAGATGCTCCCCATTTCTAGCTGCTACACCTAGTCTCCGTTGCTGACTCTGCCTCAGGTGTGTTTCTTGCTCTCTACCTGATCCCCTGGACGTGAAACACATGGACTCCCCCCTCCCCCCACGGTAAGATTCAGGCAATTGCACATATAACTTCCAATTTTTGGCTTGTTTCTAAAGCCCGGAATGTGTGGCAGCGCTGGGTGCGTGCTCCTGGATGCAGCCTGAGAGCCCGACTTACAGCTACAAGAACCAGGCTATTCTGGGGAGGGAGGCAGTGAGCTCTTAGGGTTCAGAAGACGGGGGCTCAGGGGCAGGTGTTTGGGTATTATCAATGGAGCTAAAATGTATGCTCACCAGCTAGCGAAGCCTGGATGGTCAGGTCCTACACGTATATCCATATTCTCTCTGTGGGTCTGTCTGTCTCTCTCTCTCTCTCACACACTCACACACAAACTCACACACACTCGCTAACAGCTCCCCTTTCCCTAGAGTACACACCCACATAACCACTGTGCCTCAACTCTCCGACAAAGACACAGATACACACATAGCTGGGGACCCGGCCGGAGAAATGGCCACATCAGAACCCTGGGCAGAAACGCAAACAGGAGGCTCCCTGGTGCTGTGCGTGGGTGAGTACAGATAAACCTCAAGGCAGGTGGGCCGGATGGTAGACAGAGAGCAGGACTCAGGAGAAGATCAACATCTCAATGCCAGGAAACTGAAGGTTTCACATGAAGAATTAAGAGAAAGTGGAATGGGATCCATGCTTAAAGAGTGATATTTTCTTATACAACATCCTTGGAGCACCTGATGGAATGCATGCTGATGTAGAACAAGGTGCAAAAGGAAAAAAAAATCCAAAATTGAGACTTACGTTTCACTAGCAAAAAGTCCCTGAATTCCTGGTGGTCTGTAAACACCGGTGGGGATGGCAAGGGGGGCCCAAAGAGTGGTACGCTTTCTTCTGAAAATATTTTCAGCCTACGTAGAGAACATCTCGGAATTACTTGATTTGTTTTCAAAGATCACCAGTATCTGGACTTTACATTTGTCCAGTTGCCTATGTGATATGTTAAGAATATTCATTCCCGGGGACAAACGCTTTCTCTGGGCGGCCAGAGCCTCGGCCACTGTGTGGTTATCCCATGGGCTTTAGGGCAGAGGCCGGGTCTTCCCAATTCCTTCATGGTCCAACCTACCAAGCTGTGGGCAAGGTCAAGGACCCCAGGAATAATAGCAAAGACCACCGTTGAGCACCCACTGCATACCAGGCAGCACAGTTGGTATTTTAAGACATAGCATTGACTGATTCTCATCAAGCTGCCCAGGAAGTACGTTACCCTCAATCTGTCCTACAGATGGGGCCTGAGATTCTGAGGAGATACACAGTTTTTTCAAAACCACAAAGTTAATAAGTGACAGAGCTGGGACTCCAACCCACATCTAACTGGCTCAAAGTTCATGCTGTTTTCACAACATCATGATATATTTTTCACAGATTGATTTTTGAGATCAGAGGGATTGGCAGGCCAGGATGTAGCCCAGGGAAGGGGTACTCTGGTTAAGATCAGACATATCAAGGGGCACCTGGATGGCTTAGTCAGTTGAGTGTCTGACTTTGGCTCAGGTCATGATCTCACAGTTCGTGGGTTTGAGCCCTGCAGTTCATGGGTTCGAGCCCTGCATCAGGCTCTGTGCTGACAGCTCAGAGCCTGGAGCCTGCTTCAGATTCTGTGTCTCCCTTTCTCTCTGCCCCTGCCCCACCCATGCTCTGTGTCTGTCTCAATAATTAATAAACATTAAAAAAAAGATCAGACGTATCAAATTTGTGCCCATTTTAGAGGACAATAAGATTCCAAATTAACCCTCACCCTTGGGTCGACAGCACAGAGCAACACTATATGGAACAAACCTTTCCCAAAGCAATCATGGCCTTGAAGGAAGTTCTATTAGGTGAGGACATTGGCATCAAATCAATCAACAAATACGTGTATAAGTCATCAAACGAACAAGGAAACGTGAGGATTAGAACAAGCGACCGAGGGAAAGTCCTCACCCACCTGTAATTGTCGTTCTGCTGATCATACCTCACTAAGGCAAAAATATCTGTGGTGACGGTTAAGGAAATGTAATCAACGACCCCAAACGCTCATAGTCAATGGCTTGTTCCCTGAAATCCCTTATGCAGAATCACCCCAGGTCTGCACTTTATCTGCTCAGGGCATCTGTCACTCTTAGGCTGAGACGGAGCCTTGGCTATTTTAAAGGAGACAGCCCAGGAAGACAGAAGTCCAGCCTCTGTGTGCTCATCCTTTGGGGAAAGAGCTTAGTCTCTCCATCTGTCAGAAAAGCAACACAAATATAGCAATGATGCAGCTGAGCAGCCAAAAAAGCAAAAAGAGCAATTCTTTTGCTTGGAAATGCAAACAGCATCCCAGTAGGAAATTAGACATACATTTCACATCACCCTTTTGTAAATAAAAGCAATTTAAGTGCTTCCACTGCACACCTTCCCTCTCTCTCCTTCTGGTTTTGGTAGACAAAACAAACTGAAACAAACCTGTGTAGAATATGCTCTGTTGTGACAGGTGCGCTGAGTCTAAGCCGGTACCATACCTCATCCAAGCTTGGCTTGCTTTCTCCTATTCTTCCTCCTCCCCTGCGCCTTCCTCCGCTAGGGCTACAAGGCCATCCGTCCCTCAAAGTGTTTCCATTCCTAGGCTCGGAGGAAAGAATCTACATTAACTAGCTGCTTGGTGCTTTCTGGAAACAAATGTGTCAAGCCCTAAATCTAAAACTCGACAAGGAAAAGGGATTCTAAAAATCATGACTGCCTCTCAGCCGCTAAAAGAGCCACCTCTCTCTCCCCATCTCCGTGGTACCTGAAGAAAACTTCCATTCTACAAGAAGTACTGCTTCAAAAAGGGGGAATAGTGGCCCTAAATCCCAGGGAACGGAGCGAGAGATCACTTAATGAGCAGGGGAGGGAGCAAAAACTGTGATTGAAGTGCAGATACCTAAGTGTTCTCTTCCCTGCCCTCATGGGAGAAATCTGGCCATTGCCCACTTCTAAAAACTTACATGCTATATTGTTAGGTGACAACAAACAAGTCAAAGCATGCAGAGAAATCTACTTCCAGATGTGAGGAGTCACAGTGATCCTGTCTACCAACATTTTCCTGGAGCCTCCAGGGAACAGGAATAATTAGAGCAGAATTTATTCTGAAAATGCCCATTAGCTGCCCTTTATTGACTATGTACAACCCGTGGGGGCACCATCTTTGGGTCTTGCTGTCACGGCCTGGGACCTAAAGCCACAGGGCCACGATGATATCTACTGGGCTGGCCACGCTCATGTCCTGTGTCTGTCTGAATGAGCCGAGCTTGGGCATTATGGAGGATTTCAGCAGGACTTTGCCAGCAATATGAGCTAAGCAGGGATTTGAGGAGGCAGAGGGAAAAGGGAACACAAATATGATTCATGCTAGCATTTCTCAAATTTTAAGAGGTGGTGACGCAGTAGCGATCACCGGGGTTTCGAATCAAGAAAGAAACGCTATTTTGGCTATTTTAACTTGTGAATTTTTATTTAACTAAACTTAACTGAATTCTAATAACTTCAGTTTAATTCAATTCAGATTTTTATTTGACCAGCATACATTTCTCAGAGGTTTCACCACCTGTAATTCTTTTCGTTCGTTTTTTACTGAGGGAGGGTAAGAAGTTTCCCTCATTTCAGAGACTACTTGAGCAAAGGAAAGATATTCTGGAAGCCAAGAATTATCTGAGAACGAATCTACCCATTACCCCAATGGGTGGAGAAAAGATGAGGGCCAAATAACCCCGGGGGAAAAATCCAGAACAGCGGCTCTAAAAATCTAGTGACGTGAAACAACTATGCCAAGCAGGTCAACGGTCACGCTTGTTTTGAGGGTCACTTTGGACCCACGAGGCTGACCGACAGCTCGCTAAGCGTGTTCACGAAGGCCCAGGATACGTGTGAAGTGGGAGCGGATCATGGAAGGCTTGAAGGCAGGAGAAGGCTCCTCTCCCTCCTGGAACACGATGGTGACGATGTCATTCCCAATGTGGCGCTTCCTCTCCACCTGGATGACAGCGCAAGTAACATCGCTGAGGAGGTGACTCAAAGGCGGCAGATCCACAGGGTGAGAAAACTAACACAGCATGCCAAGCCACAATGATCCCAGAGCCCCAAACTTCCATCGTCTTTGACTTCCTGCCTTCCGTGCTCTACCAGCCCAGGCTCCAGGCTCTCCTGACCGCGGCTTCAGCGCCTCCCCCCACGCAGATCTGCATTTCCCCCACCTCCCCTTCTGCAGAAGCCTCCTCCCGAGGCTCCTTGCCTCCATTCTCTCCCATTTGGCTGTTCTTCGTCTCCTATTTTGCTCCTACTTCATCTCCTTAGCCTGGCATTCAAGGCCCCCCAGGTAAGAGGCATTGCATGCAATTTCCTGGGGATGGGGCTCAAACCTGTGCATGTTTATAAATGCCTTAGCTAGTTCTGAGAGATGTACTTGGGGAAGACAATGGCCTCACATAATCTGACCTCAGCTGACCTTTCACAGCTGATCTCCTAGACCTGTGGTCAGCAAATTTTTTTTCTGTAAAGGGCCAGACAATAAATAGTTTCAGCTTTGTGGATCATGTGGTCTGTCTGCACCCATGAGCTCTGCTGTCAGAGTACGAAGGCAGCTAGAGACAATCCATAAAATGGGTAGGCATGGTTGTGTTCCAGTAACACTTTATTGAACAAAACAGGCAGCATGCGAGGCTTGGCTGTGCCTGTCACTTGCCAACCCCCTGTCCTAGACCTTTGCTTAATGGGCCAAACAGAGGGATTCACTGTTCTCCGTGGATCCCCTATTCCAAAGCGTAAGCTCCGGGAGAACAGGATCCCTGTGTGATTCTTACTAGATATTATTCCAGCTTTGCAAAGGAGGAGATGAAGGTTTACGGATGTTCTAATAATTTCAATTCAATTAAAAAAGTCATTATTTTTTGGCAACAACCTCTGGGCTGTGGCACCAAAAGCACACCCAATGAAAGGGGAAATGAGATGAAATGGACTGCATCAAGATGTAAAGCTTTTGGTCACTTAAGGACACCACCGATACAGAGGAAAGCAGCTCACCGAACGGAAGAAAATATTTACAGGGGTTCCTGGGTGGCTCAGTTGGTTGAGGGTCTGACTCTTGACTTTGGCTCAGGCCATGATCACACGGTTCACGGGTTCGAGCCCCATGTTGGGCTCTGTGCTGACAGTGAGGAGCTTGCTTGGGATTCTCTCTCTCTCTCCCCCGCTTTCTGCCCCTGCCCTGCTCGCATGCTCTCTTTCAAAATAAATAAACTTAAAAAATGTACAAATCATGTACCTGATAAAGGGTTATATCCAGAATATACAGAACTCCTACAACTCAACAATAAATCAAATAACTTGATTAAAAGAATGGGCAACAGGAGTTGAATAAACGTTTCTCCCAAGAAGGTGTGATAAACACATGAAAAGATGCTCAAAACCACGCTGGGCTGCCACGCCACACCCATGAGGCTAGCTACTGCAAAACAAAACAAAGCCGAAGAAAACAGAGGACGTCTGGGAAAAACAAGTGCTGTCCAGGATGTGGAGAAAGTGGAGGTCTCGTGCCCTGCTTGTGGGAATCCAGAATGGGGCGGCTGCTGGGGAGAATGGTGTGCTGGTCCCCCAGACACTTAACTGCAGGGTTACCAAATGACCCAGCAATTCTACTGAGATGGGAGAGGCTGCAGGAGAGTTGGGGTGCAGTTTTGGACATGCTGGGTTTGAGGTGTCCGGCCCCAAAGGGTGTCAAGAAGGTGGCACCCAGGTCTGGACCTCCGGAGGGAGGTCGGGATGGAGACGTAAATTTGGGTGTCACTGGCATATAAAAGCTACCTAGAGCCCTGAAACTGGAGGAGATCATCGGGGGAGTGAATGAGAGCAGGAGGCGGTGGCCCTCTAGGCCACAAACTGCGCCCCAGGCCAGGCAGGGCTCACCACGTGCCCAAGATCATGGAGATTGTTCTTGGCAGAGCCAGGGGACCAGGAGACGCCAGTGGTGCGGGACATCACGGGGTGTTAGGAGGAAGGTGAGGCCCCCGCGGGGCAAATACCAACACCTCTCTCTCCCCCGCCCCCTTGGTTAAAGTTTGATTCAGCGACAGAGGAGGAGAGACGTGCAAATCCTGGGAATACCACACATATAAACTGTGTGAGAGGTGGCTTCTTTATGCCAGATTCGGGATATGGCTCGGACCCTTCCTCTCACGTTCTAGATGTTAGGAGGTCCAAAAGCAGCGAGATTTTATGAGTCAGGGTGGCCTGTCTTTTCGTCTGTTACCTTAGGCCCCCAAGGTACAGAGAGAGGCTCACGGCTAGTGGTCCTTCTCTGCCCTGCCACGACTGGGCACCGTTAAAGTTCACTAGCGTCCTGCGTTTCTTTGTCTCTTCCCACCTGCATGACCTTCCTGGTAAAAGACACGAATTTCAGTGTTGATTCACCTCCTACCTACTGATGCCGGGCAAGTGGAGGCCCCAAGTGCTACCCACGGAGACAACCATGATGTTGAGAATCCTGTGGTCCACCTGGGGACGGGACAGTGCTGCTGGCAAGGGAGGGCACACCTTAATATACTGAGAGCCCCTCGAAGAGATAAGGTTCACGCCTTCCGAGTTGGGCAAAGGTTGAACTGTCACATTCTTTGCTCCTGTCTCTCTGGCTGATGCCCCTATCTGTCACGAGATGTGGGCAATTTTGGTGACTGTGCACGGCTGAACAGGTCAGGGTGCAGGGAGAGGAAGACTGTAAAACGTTTCAGGGGAACTTCTGTGGTACTGTTGTTGGGCTGTAAGAGGTCCCTGGGACTCACGATGACTGGGAAGGCCAGCTCGGCCCCTCTTCGGCGCACGATCCGAAGATCCTAAGCGCGTCAGCTCCTGCGGTAATAAAGGTGCCCTCGACCATGCAAAGGAAGACACCTGGCAGAAAGTGACCTCAGCCACCAAGCAGTCGTGCTGGGCTGAGCCGCTTCCTGCTCCCACTGCCCTCTCCCAGAGCGAGCCTTCTAAAACCAGAGAGAGCTCAAGGACCGCAGTGCGTCCCCGGTGCCTGCAGGATAAGCCCGCCAGCTCCTCACCCCAGGCCCCAAGCCACCAACAGAACCAGCGATTCCTGTCCCTCCCTGCCATGTCCCCGGAGCACCTTTATATCTTATGGCTGGAATACCGTTTCTATTTATTTATTTGAAATAAAAACTTTTTAATGCTTTATTTTTGAAAGAGAGAGAGAGAGAAAATATGAGTGGGAAGGGGCAGAGAGGGAGACACAGTATTCAAAGCAGGCTCTAGGCTCTGAGCTGTCAGCACAAAGCCTGATGTGGGGCTTGAACTCACGAATCGTGAGACCGTGACCTGAGCCGAAGTCGGACGCTTCACGGACTGAGCCCCCCAGGTGCCCCATGGAACCCACATTTTAGCCCACTGGTTTGCTATGTGTCTTTCCCTGTTAGCGAGATCTTACTGAAATAAGAATTATATGTGCTCAGAAAAAACCCCTGAGCCCATCATTTCCCCTCTCCAGGCTCCTATGTCTCACAAATCTTTGCTGACCAACTGTCCATTCATGTTTGTGATATTTACTCATACACATGCCTTCTGTGCATAAAAAAGGGAGAAGAATCTAATAAAAAGGTAAATGAAATGCCCCCCAAAGCCTTTAAAAAACCAGCAGCATGTGTCTTTGTTATACCTAAATTCTCACAAACTCCTGGAAACGGCCTCCTGGAAATCTCCTCCTGGAAACGGCCAGGCTCTGGGGTGCATGGGGGGCGTCTCAGTAGTTTTTCCCCCAATACGGCACAGCTTGTGCGGAAACTCAGCCTAACCTTCCGCGCGGCCCTGAGAAGCGCTCGCTAGCCACTGCTCGGGGGCCACTTACTTTATGTCCCGGGTAGTCTCTGACGAGACACTGGACACATGGAGAGAAGTCTCAGCACAAAGGCGACATCCATGTAAAACGGTTTCTCACGAGTCTATAAAACCGCACTCGCGCACGCAAATGACACGTGTGCGCACTATTCTGATCCCTTATTTAAGGGGATAGCGTCGGTGAGGACAGTGCTTCCCAAGGCTTGCGGGAAGTTCAAATACACAGGCTGTAAACAACATCCCTACCCTGGTGCCTGAAGTTCAGCTCATATACTCGCATAGACAGTTTCCAGTTCTATGAAATCATAGCGACGCTTTCCCGACACTGAGGTCACTGCTTGATGGTTTGTGGGTTCTCGAAGAGCCCGCGCTCGCACGTACCTGCTGTTTGTTCTCTTTGGAATATGGCAACATGGTGGAAACGTGAAACATGATCTCATGCCCTTGGTATACGGTATAAACCGAATGTATCCCTGTGGTATCATCTGTAAGACAGCACGAGCAGTTAGTAGGCACCGAGCATTCTGAGAGCCCGAGGAAATCATCTCTATTTGCAGGCTGGGGGGGGGTACGGAACACAGGACACTGGCAAAGATCATTCTAGGTTATCCGCCTGAGCGGAAGCAACAGTCTGGCTCACTTTCCAGCTAATACGAGGCTCCTGCCCACACGGAGAGCCCTCTGCTCCCCGTCTGACTCATGCCAGGTCTGGGCTTTAAAAGGAAGGCGTGTTGCCGTCCCTTGCCTTCCAGGGACTGCTCGGGGACAGCACAAGCGTGACACGAGATGGTGAACACACGTAACATCACGTCTGGAAAACAAGCAGGCACTCTCACTGGCAGACGGTAGAGAGGCTGAAGCCAGGGGCTCCTGAGTTAAGCAGATCTGGGTTCAAGTTCTCAGCTCTGTTCCTTTGAACAAGTTGCCTTAACTTTCTTGGAGCCTCGGTTTCTTAATTTGAAAATGGGGATAAAAGTAGTATCTAGGATGTTTACAAGATTATACTTACAAAGTGCTTGGCCGGGTACCAGGCCACAGCAAGCGTCCAGCGGATGGTGGCTGTGACCAGGACGGAGAGGCTGGGTTTTGGCAGTGGGGGCGGGGAGGCTGCAGGCGTTGAGGCTCACCTTGCGCTCACGCACCCTGCCCGCCGCTCCCCACACTGCGGCCGGCACGCTCTCGGCTGGCGGGTGCAGCCAGGTCCTACCATGCCTCTACTTAAAACCCTTTCACGACACTCAACTCTATTTACAAGAGCATCCAAAATTATTCACGTGATCTCAAACTCCTTGTGGGATCGCCCCCTCCCCTTCTCCAGTCCCTATGCCGTAAAGATGTTCTCTTAGTTTCTAGAACACACCAGGCTCTTTCCTGCCTCAGGGACTTCCCAAAAGGTCTCTTGCTTAGAATTCTCTTCTCCCCTCGAGACTCAAATGACTCCCTCTCATCCTTCCCTCAGGGAAGCCTTCTCTCATCCCCCAGATTAGAGAAAATGCCCCAGGGCACTCTGTACATTTTCTTCTTTGTTCCTCCAAGCACTTAGGACTAAGGTATTTGGTAATTATGTGATAATTGTCTGTGTTATCTGCCGGACTATTAGCTCCCAGGAAGGTAGGGACCTTGTTGGTTTCTCCATTGCTAAGTCCATGGAGCCTCACACAAGCCCTGGCACACAGAGGCTCCCAACAGTAAGTATTCGCGGACAGACCACGGTCTGCCACACGTAGGGACTGAGGGCTGACTTGGTCTCGCAAGACTAAATGGAGACCCCAGATGTGTCCAGCCACCTGTGTCAGGCTGGTATGAAGCTGAAATTCATTCTTATCCTCTCCAGTCCATCCCTTCCTACCTTGGGACTAAATCCAAACACAGATTGGGCTAATAGAGAAGTTATACACAGGACAGCAGAAGAGATCAGAGGCGAGCTTACTTTTGGTGTCCAGACCGCCGCGGTAGCCTGTCCAGCCCTTTAGGGTGATTTTGTCACCCAGGAGATTTAAAAATTTTTGAAAAGCGTCACTTCCAATTTCTGCAGGAAGAGATAAAGAGTGAAGAAAGTACAGAATGTGCAAGGTTGTCAGTTTCTAACTATGCCGAGATCGCTCGCGCATCAGCGAGGCCGGGGAGACGCGTGCAGCAGACAGAGCGGGGAGAGGCCACACTTCCTCCCCGGAGACCGCAAAGGAACCTCCACAATTCACGGGATTCCGAGGAAAGGAAACCCACAGAATCAGACTGACCAGCCCTCCCGCTGCCAGACTGGGATCACAGGGCTTTAGTACTGCAGAAGGAAAACACCGTTCCTGCTTCTATTAATAACGAATAGGTTCGTAACATGAAGCGTGCGTGTTAGAGCAACAGGAAAACCACACCATTTGACAATTCTTCCAACCATGAAAGTCAGAGAAAAATCTTCTTCTTCTACTGAGACTTCTCTTCTACTGAGAACCAAATTCTTCAAATCCCATGTCCTTTTCCAGAGAGACCCCGTTTCTGGTGCCGGTGGCTGGTCCGAGTTTGGGGACCAATAAGTATTTGTCAAATGGATGAAACTGGACAGCAGTTTACCCTGAACGTTTACCCTCAAGTTTCATAAAACAACTGGCTGTTACTCTGTATTAAAGACTCTAGCTCAACAGTTTGGATCGTTAGAACGGTCAACAAGGGTTTGAGTTAGCACGAAGGAGGGGGCACTTACCATTGCTGAACATCTCATCATCAGTGAGCTGCCCGTCTTTGGCAAAGAGAACCCCAAACTTGAAATTCACAGAGCCCTTACAATAAGACAACAAAAGTTGAATGTAGTTTTATCATCAAACATACAGTTAGGAGATGTGCTGTTCGTTACTTAGAAAAAGTTTGGTGACCAACATGGATATCTGGAGGATTGCTTTCCTCCATCTCAATTTTGACTTGTACTAACAAAATCCTTCCTTTGCTTCCACAGGTTTTTACAGCTTACAGTGGAAACTCTCTGTTTTTGTGTGAGTTAATTCATTTGGAATCTCATTACTAATGGCTTCTGCAGGATGCCAGGTCCATTCTGCGGCAAAACGGCACTCAGATCACCAGCAGGAGCGCACAGGACTGGTGCCATGTTCTCATCAGTTAACACAGGTGAGCTCGGTGTAATTCAAAACTGAACACAACAATCTCAGGCTGATATACTGCGGACTATTAGGAACAGAAATGGAAACTGTAGGCAATTTATTCTAAAAGCTTGTTTCCCCCAATTCCTAAAGATAATCAATCTCAAGAAGTCACAGAACAGATGTGTGTGTTGGGGTGGGGATATCAGGAAGTCTCTAGTACAAACGTTCAATCTACTATCCTGAACTCAAACAATGGATTAAAATCAGATCCTGTGGGAAGAATAAATACCAAATACAAGACGATAGGTCCTACAGGGAGAGTGAGGAGGGAGATCAGGAAGGTCAATGGGACTTTTCATAGCTTTTTCCTTAAGCTGGATAATGGGTTGATAGGTATTCATAATATTATTCCCCTTACTTTTTTTGTACATCTGAAGTATTTCATAACAAAAATAAACTCTGAGGTTGGAAGAGAATCAACTTTTGCAAGGCTCTTTGATGCACCACTAGAGGGGGGAGTTCTTGGTGGTCAGTTAAGGGGTAGGCTAGAAACAAAAGTGTTTAAAGCATTGGCCAGTGGGTCGCAGGTTGGGGGTGGGGTAGGTCAAGGCAGAATGCCAGGATTCAGGACCGCTGGATCTGGGAGAATTAAGACTAAAAACCCAATGGCCCAAGGCTGTGCTTCTAAGCATCTTTCTGCCCTCAACACACCTGACGGACAGATGCACATCGATCAGTGAGCACGGTTTTCTATACAGAGTGTGACAGAGGATGTGCCCAGGCTGAGCCCTCACCCAGAACTCCTCCACAGCCCCGTCTATGGCTGGCTCTTTCCCATCATGCAGCCTCGGCTCAAATGCCTGTGTCCAGAGAGGCCTTCCCTGACTTTTTGATGTAAAGTCACTCTCTGCCATAGCACCTTATTTATTTTCTTAGCCCTATTCATACTCAGTAATTCTTTTATTAAATGTGCATCTGTGTCTGTTTCTAGCACCAGAACACAAGTCTTTGAAGGACAGATCATACATGTCTTCCTTTCTACTGAATCTCCAATGCCCATCACAGTGCTGGGTATCCTGGGGATGATTAATGAATATTCATGGCATAACTGTGTGCATAATAAAGGAACAAAGAAACAAAACTGGGCAGATATAATTTGCTTTTCACAAGCTGCCTCCAAATGATTACCTCTTCCTCACAATCTTGTTTTAGGTAATTTTTTATAATTTTGTCTGGGATCTCTACCCGTCAAGGACTCTAAGCTTGCTAACTTTTCTTCCTCTGTTTTGGAAATGATGAGATCACTTGTCTCCAAGACTGGCACACCCTCTGTTCTCAGAGGTCCCTTAAAAAGCACCTACTTGGGGCACCTGGGTGGCTCACTTGATGAAACTTCTGACTCTGGATTTTGGCTCAGGTCATGATCTCACGGTTGTGAGATCGAGTCCAGTATTGGGCTCTGTGCTGGACAAGGAGCCTGCTTGGGATTCTCTCTCCTCCTCTTTCTCTGCTCCTCCTCTGTTCATGCGTGTGTGTGCTCCCTCAAAATATCAATAAAATAAGAAAGTAAATAGTGCCTCTAGTAGTTTGCCTATAATA
>PJEM01019805.1:0-14989 GCA_004023845.1 Helogale parvula
CTTGCAGAAAGAGAACTCAGGCAGAGGAATTAGCCACCAAGTCTCTGTGACCTAGTTTTGAATGTCACACGCTGTCACCTCTGCCACTTCCTGTTAATTAGAAGCAAGTCCCTTCACTGTGGCGCATAATCGGGACAACTAAGGTCCAGTCACCTTTCCAGGTGAGGAGGTTATGTTTGTGAACATATTGTGAAATGATTACATTTTTTTGTGCTTTAAATACTTATTGTAAAAAGTATTTTTGTTTTAAAGAGTAGACAGAAATTAGCTGTAAAATCACCTGGACCTAATACCTTTAAATTGGTAGATGATTAAGAATTCCAGGAACTTGGGGCGCCTGGGTGGCTCAGTCAGTTAAGCATCCAATTTCTGCCCAGGTCATGATCTCTCTGTTCTGGAGTTTGAGCCCCATGTCAGTCTCCATGCTAACAGCTGAGCCTGGACCCTGGTGCAGATTCTGTGTATCCCTCTCTCTCTCTGTCCTTCCCCCACTCACACTCTGTGTCTCACTCTCTCAAAAATAAATAAACATTTAAAATTAAAAAAAAAAAAAAAAGAATTCCAGGAACTTAATTGCAATTGACAACAGAGACAAAAGCTAATACAATTTCTATGTGATGCCCTGATGGACTTTTCCCTCAGATTATAAGGACCAAACCGTGGTCTCTAGTCAACCCAGCACATTGCCAGTACATAGAGAAAATGTTGACAGAATTGAATGAATTCATCAGAGAAATTGTGAACAGCCATCTGTGTAGCAAATCTCTGGCCCACAGAGGTTAAGAAACGTCTAACAAAAATAATAGTTGTGGAAAATATGCATTAAAACAGAAAATAAATCGAATAAAAAAGTAAAATTCCAGGAAATACTTTGGTTTATGGAAATATAAGAAATTAACAATATGGAAAAACACAAATTAATACAATTTGAAAATGGACAAGAAGTAAAAGCCAAATTCATTGATTTAAGAAGTAGAATTTGAATTGATGATTGAGTCATACGTAGAAGTAACCTAAATGTTTAAAGTGTAAGGTAACAGATTAAGAGGTAGTAGAAAGACATAACAGAAGAAACTAAGAGCATAATTTAGTCACGAGGCTTATAAGCAGATCCGTGCCACCTGTCAACATTCTTACTAAATTGCAGGGTGGCAACGGCTCAGAGTATTGGTATAAATCTATTTATATTTATATCCTATATCCACGTGGCCGATAGTCGCTCTGTACGTAGCCCACATGCCGCACGACCCGAAGCCCCCAACATAAGTGACATTCTTACACTATCCTGTGCAGCCCAAGGCCTGTTGGGAAACAAAGACAATCTTTCCATGCAGGACATTCCATGAGCCTAGAGTTCACCTCCCAGCAAAGGCCAAAGGCCGCATCCCTCTTTGGAAAAGTTACTTCTTTACCACACACATAGTCATAAGAAAAACTATAGATTTATGGTTTTGATGAGATATCTATCATTGATGATAACTTCAATTCTCCAACTATTTGCTTTTTTAACGGTTCGGTCACATGGTTTGGGATATTATTTTTGTTTTTTATAAATTTGTTTATATTTATTTAATTTTAAGAGAGAAACACAGGGTGCGAGCAGGGGAGGGGCAGAGAGAGGGAGACACAGCTCCTGAAGCAGGCTCCAGGCTCCTGGCTGTCAGCAGAGCCTGACAAGGGGCCGGACTCATCAGCCGTGAGGTCATAAGCTGAGCCAAAGTCGCAGGCTCAACCGACGGGACCACCCCGGCGCTCCGGTTTTGGACATTTACATCAACTGTGGACCCAAACGTTATAAGGAGATTTCTAAGTGACGACTATTGTTTCTGTGCTCCCTTCAGATGAACGGCTTCATCGGTCTGCTCCCTCACTTCAAAGCCCAGCGGCCCCGCGACCCCGGGCTGCAGGACAGAGGACTCAGGTGGGGATCACGTCGGGGAAAGTTCAGAGGGGTTAACCTTCATGTTGTTGCATGGACACAGGAAAAAACTCCTTTTGCTCTACGTGGACAGCAGTACTTGGCTGACCTTTCCTTTCATAACCCATGAAATTTGCTGCCATGGAAAGGGAAGAGGGATCATAGAGAAGGGAAGGACTAGTGTTTTAGAATTTTGTCTAAAAGTTTAACCATGAATGTTAAGCTGCATTTCATAAATACAAAACAATAAGAGTCTCAGGCAAATGAGGCCTACTTTTTAGGAAAAAGAGAACCTAGGGAGAAGAAAGGTGAGAGGGATTGAGAGGGTCTGGGAACGGGATGGAAGAAGCAAGTAGCTACTACAGAAGGGAGTCCCAGAGCCTGAAGACCAAGAAGCCACAGAGGGAGATAGTTGGAGAAAGCAGAGAGGGAAAGAGGGAGATGAAGAGATAGACCTTGTTATGTTGTTGACACCTCAGCTGGGAACAGCACCTTTTTCGTACTTGAAATACGCCCCACATTTCCTGGGTTTGGGGGTGAGTGGGTGATGACAACGTTACCGCATCTGGAAGACATTCTGAGCAGCAAATGCAAAATGGGGCCCTTCTGCCCCGCTCTTAACTTGTTCAGTTCATTCTTCTTCATTACACTTAGCATGACTGACATGAACTTGCATATTGTTTGTTTAATCTTCCCGTTATCCAGACCGTAAGCTCTACTGGGCAGGGTTAGTAATTTTTGTTGCTCGCTCCCTAATGTCTAAAGCTGTTCCAGACACACAATAGACTCTCAATAGGATTTCCAGCAATCGTAACTAATTGAAGTACTCACACAACAACAGGGATACAGAATAAACTGAATTGTTTCAAATGTTTAATAGACTTAGTGACTCAGCCATGTTGGGCCTTACTTGCCACGACTGTACAACAACAATAAAATAATTTTAAGAAGGAGTGTGTTCCTAAGGATTAGGGGAGATAAATCTTGTAAAGCTCTTAAAGTCCTGCGGACATTTATGAACACGTAACAATGGTGAGCAAGAACTAAATTTTCCTTCGTCACTGAATTAAAAGGACCATCAGAGTCGCCAATTTTTCACAGGTCAAAACTAAGAGACAAAGTAGGAGCCTTGGAATGACATGAATGTCACCACAAGAGGTATGTTTGGGGATTTGGATCAAAGACCATGTTGGTCAGGAATATCTCTTGACCAAGGAAGGTCTGAGTCATGTTCTGTCCATGTGAAAAATGACTAAGGTAACGTTGGAGTAGAGATACCTCACAGCACATTAGACACACCGTGTGAAAAGAACTCTCTTCCTCATCCATCAAATGTAGTGTTAATGGCAAAATGGCACCTAACAAAGAAACCCTTTATTTCTTCAACTATAAGAGGAATGTGAACGCAAAGAACTGAGTGTAGCAGTAACTGAAATGAGTATGAGCTCATAGAACCTATGAAGTATGAAAGGCTGTTTTGCCAGAGAATTCTTGATGAGGGTGTCGATCCTGCTCAAATCTAACCCCTCCCAGTTTGGTGTGCACAGATGCGGTAGAAGGAAAGCATTACCTCAGTGTAAGAGCCTAAATAAAGTGTTTTAGCATTTTCATTTTATTTTTTGTTTTAATTATGAAAATAGAATTACTGCTGTCACAGGCCTACAGCGAACCTTTATTTACCATGGATGCTATTTGCTGGAGAAGGCGAAAGGAGAAAGGCAAAAAGGCTGTAAATGAGATGTCAGGATCAATAAAATGTGTGGAGAAATGGAATTCTGCATTCCTTGTTGATCCAAATCCCTCTCTGAGATCTCTCTAGACATACATTTATTTTTCACTTTATCTTCTGGCATCGAAGTCCAAGTGGGTAAGGCCTAAGCACTATTTTGGCTCTGGTAACGATTTTGAAGGTAAGCAGCTTGGTTTAGCTCAGCTGACATTAAAAATAATTGTTTTTTAATGTTTATTTATTTTTGAGAGAGAGAGACAGAGCACGATCTGGGGAGGGACAGACAGGGGAAGGCACAGAATGTGAAGGAGGCTTCAGGCTCTGAGCTGTCGGCACAGCGCCGGATGCGGAGCAAGATCCCACAAACCGTGAGATCATGACCTGAGCCAGAGTCCCACGTTCAACCGACTGAGCCACCCAGGCGCCCATCAGCTGACATTTGAGGGGTCACCTCCAGCATCTGAATTGAGGAAAACACAATCCTTCGAAGCAGTCTTAAACCTCAGGGTGCAGCAAAACCACCTGGAGTATTTTTTAAAACGTAGCTTGCTGGGCCCCCCCTCACAGATTCGGATTCACCAGCCAGCTCTGTAGTAAGACCCCATTATGTGCATCTCTGTATCGCCCAGGTGATGCTGTCGCTGCCGGTCCAGGGAATCACACCTGGAGAACCGTGCTTTCAATCGAAGAGGGGACTTCCTTGAAATACTACGACCAAACAGCAACGCACACCCGTCACGTTCAGGTCTAAACTGGAACTGTGAAGTCCTAAAAATTGGCAGCGGCCGTCAAGCACCCTCCGCGACCACGCAGACAGGGAAACGACCCTGTGGCCCTGCAGGCGCCGCCTCCGCCCCGCCAATCTCATAGCCACGCCTCCAGACCGGCCTCCTCATTGGCCCATTTTGCCACGCCCCCAATCGCTGGATTCCCATTGGCCCTACCTGCCACTCCCCCTCACGCCAGCTCCTAGGAAGGTCTTCATGCAACGTCGGTCCACACCGTCCTCCTTGTTGGGCCGCTTCCGCGGCAGACGGTGGCCCAACGAGCCTCTCGTTGCGCCTGCGCCACGTTACGTTCTTCCGGCTGCTCGGCGGGGACGCGCGTCCTCTTGGTTCTTCCGGCCACTGCTGCCGGGCTGGTCCCCGCGTCGCCCCCTGCTGACGCGCAAAGCTTGGCGACCCGGGGTCGCGGCGCAGCCGCAGGGCGTTCGCGACCATCCAGCGGGCCGTCCGCAGAGGCACGGGCGGAAGCGAGCGGGGCGCGGACCGAGCGGCGGGTCGGCGCTTCCCGGTCCGTCTCCGCTCCGACGGGTTCTGAGCCGGCCCGTCCCTCTGCCCGGTGCCCGAGGAGACCCTCTCCGTCGCGGCGCGGGGCGCCCGGCTCGCACGACCCCTCTCGCCGTCCTCGGGATTGTAGGACACTTCCTCTGAATACTTGAATGTTACATAGTTTCTTTTGTGACCTGCACTCTAATCCATGTACTTACAACTACTTTGTTTCCAAGCATGTGAGCAGCTTTTTACTTTTACTCTTTAAAAAAAATACTTTCTAACTGCCCTTTAGTTGGATGAAGTTAAAAGAGTGAAGTATAGGGGTACCTAGTTCGTTCAGTTGGTTAAATATTGGACTTTGGTTCGCGTCTGGCTCTGCGTTGACAGCTCAAAACCTGGAGCCCGTTTCGGATTCTGTGTCTCCCTCTTTCTCTCTGCCCCTCCTCCCTCATGCTGTGTGTGTGTGTGTGTGTGTCTCAAAAATAAACATTTAAAAATTTTTAATTGCACTATCTATGAAATTGGGTTTTCGGTACCAGGGTCGATATTTTGAAATTATTAAATCAGTACCTTGAAATAAGTCAAATATTCTCTGTACATTAAATGCATGAATCACAGATCAAGTATGTTTATCATGTTGTTCAAATCTCCTATAACCATAAGCATTTTCCTTGGCTTTTATATGAATGTCTAAGCGTAGTGTATTAAAGCTTGTCCTACACCTGTAGACCTGAAGTTACCCTGAGTCTGGCGGTTGTGGCCATACATGTTTCATCGGGTACATCAAGGCCCTGAATGTTCCATTTTATCAGTGGATTTTTCTTTTACTTTTATGAATCACGACTCTTTCCCGTCTCCTGAAGTTCTATTTCATTACTCTTAAAAACCAGCTTGGGGTTGAATGTCCCTTGCTTCTTCCCTGCATAATTCCATTGTTATTTCTTTAAACTTTCCATAAGTATTGCATAGTCTCTATCTGATAAATTCAATATCTGAAATCCTCTGTCTGAGGGAGAAGAGGGGATCTTTTGTTTGGAAGCCTGACTTGTCATAGTGTTTTCCTTCTCAATAAGGTCACATTTATTATGAGGTTATATATGAGGCCAAATTCCTCGGAGAGTGCCTGGCATGTAATATGTGCTCAACAATAGTGATGAATCGTTAGATAGGTGATAGGTAATAAATAATCTGGGTGTACCTACAGATTTGGGGTTAAAGACGCCTCCTTCCGGAAGTGGTTTGTTTCTTTCTAGGAGGCACTAGAGGGCGCCACGAACCCGCCGTTCTTTAACCTGGAAGCTTCTCTGAAATAGACTCTTGGCTATGGTGAAATCCTGGTTGTAAATTTCCTCTACCCTTCTGTCCCGCTCACTTCTGAAACTAAACATGTTTTTCTTAGAGATTTTTGCTAGATATTTTCCCCCTCAAGCCTAAGCTTTCTCAAAAGCTCTGGCTCTCTCTGTACTAGGTTCTCCAGTTCACTGTAAGGGCTAGCATCCTTTGTTCCCCAAGAGGCTGACATCAACCAAGTGCAGAATCTTAATGGTACTTGCCCCCAAGGGGACCCAGTCTGTTGAATTTATCAGTAGGGCTTTGGCTACTGGGTGTTAATTGTTTCGGGAGATTTGGGGGAGTTTTCCTTGGTTTCTTGAAATCTGGGTCATGATATGCTAGTGTGTTTGAGGAGTTTCGCTAGTCCTTAGATATTTTGCTTCAGGCGGCTTTCCAGAAAATTTTGTCTTCCACACTGGAGCTTGTGTGTACCTCTCTATCCCCACTAATACTCTGAGTTTTAAAATTTGTTTAATATTAATATTGCTATTCTTGCTGTGTCTTGATAAGTATTTCCCAGGCATATTTCCCTTCATTCTTATTTTCCTTTATTATTTTTTAAATTAGTACATGATTTATTTTCAGACTCAGGAGTTCGTTCTAATGTACATTTTGAGTTACACACAGTTTTTTGGTTTATAAAAAATGATAAACATCATAAAAGGATAAAATATTATACATATTCTAGAACTCTGATGTTAAGGAGGAAGGATTCCTCTGTACTTCAAGGTCGTTTTAGCTGGACTAAGAATCAAATTGACATGGGACAGATTAACAGTCGAAAATCAAATTTAATAGAGTACATACCCGGAATCCACATAGACATGGGAATTTCAAAGCCTGGCAAAATAAAGTATGTATGACATCCTGAACCACGGAGAAAGGAGTAGGGATGTGGGACTTTGGGGGGAGAGAAGGGAACTCACAGAGGGATAGGAAGAGCACATGTTTAGTAATTTCCTGTTTGCCCTGCCTGACAAATGGGTCGCTCGGATAGAATCTATCTTTGTTAATCACCCTTATTCTAGGAAAGACCCCCAATTTAGATTCTTCTGTTTCATTAAGAGAGAGACCAAATTTTCCTGAGCTGCTGGGTCTCGAATGCCTTTAAGTCCAAATAATCCACATGTCAAAATGGCACCTTCTGGGAGGGTGGGGTGGGAGGTGGGCGTCCTGAACCCCTTCGTTTTCCCCATCTGAAACTTCCTTGGGAGTTTCACATATCAAAAGTTGAACTGGTAGGTCGCTTCTTCTCCTTGATCTAGTCTCTTAGTCTTGAACATAGTCAAACTCATTTCAGAAGGTAGTGATCAAGGTGTATTCTCCAGGTTAGGTCTATGGTTCAAATACTCAGGTGTTAAATAAAAAGCATTTCTATGGAAACAAAAAGAAAACAATGGTTGATGAGTGGATCAAATGTAAACCCAGTTTCTGAGTCCCAGTTTTGGGATGACCAGTTGGGTAGACTTCTACATGGCAGAGTTGATGCCATCTTGAGATAGCAGGAGGGCAGGGACTGGTAATCGGACAGATCTTCTTACATTGTAGTTGAGTTGTCTCTGGTGATCTTTCCAGTAGCCCAGAGAGTCACAGCACAAAGATGACCTATGCGTGAGCAATTAGGCTACATCAGGTCATTTCTACTTAGTTTGCATGGCTTCAGGGAAAAAGGGAAGTTTTCCTTCTCAAAGGACTCTAAGTCAGGAAGACAAAAAAAAATTCTAAATGTTAGTTTGGAGACTTGTAGGCAGGCATTGGAGGACACTAGAAGAAATTATGATCTAGATCAGTTTATAATGTATAGTACTAAAATCTAATATCTACAAACATGTGTTACTGAAACATATTTTCTCTGTATACTCGCCCTCATTCTTACCAAAGATAGCCATATTAACAGTATATTGTTTGCAAAATAATCTAGTTTTAAAATATCCTGGCCCGATGACTTACATAACAGCAGCAAGAAGTGTGGTTGATGGTATTGACTCTTTAAAACCTGCTTTGCTGGAAGTTTTCTTCAGGAATCTCTAGGTCAAACTGTTAATCGCCTCTGAAGCCCAGAATCCAAGCCAAATGTTTGCGCTCAGACTTTGCCTGCAATACCTACACATTTGGGTGACTTCCTCTCTTCTTGAGGTCCCCAAAATATCCCGAGGTTCCTGCGCCTGCCAGGAAGTAATATCTGTGCTCACCCAGTAAGGTAGTTTGGAATTCTGTGAGCCAGAAATCAGGATGCTACTTCCAAGGGACTTTATGGACTCCATAAAGTCAGCCGTAGTTCCTCAAACCTGACTGGTCAAAACTGAGTCTCTGCATTTCTCTCTCAAATATGACCTTCTGATCAAAGCTCCTTAGAATACCCCTGGTTTCCAATTGCGTCTTCTCATGTGCTCGCTTTGGCAGCACATGTACCAATTATGTCTTCTCATAAGGAAAACAGGCACTTACTGAACTTATGTAAATAAACATACTGCCATAAAAATATGAGAATTCTCACTGAGACTTACTGTCAGATAGGGACAAAAGATAACATTTTCAGTTTGTTCACAAAGGCATATTTTGTCAAACTGCTGATGTCAGTGAGCTAAGAGAAAAGGTTTTCTTAATCTGGAAAACAAAACAGAACATTTTTTAAAAGTCAGCCATGTTTGAAACAAAAAGTCATAAACAGTACAATTATCTTCCTCAATTCATTCAGTCCCATGTTATTAATTCTCGTTTGCTTAAATCCAAGTCGTCCGCTAGGTCTGGAAATGTTTATCTAGTTCACTTTTACGGTCTTAAGGTTACCAGAAACCCATACTCAGAGTTTTTTTCATGAGTGTCACTAAAGATGAAGTACGTTTGCAGGAAACTTTTATAGAGCATCTGAGTAAAAGTATATTGTAAGAGACTTAAAATGCTCATGATTAAAGATCTGATTTGAGTTTCATTGCAATGCAAGTGACAAGGAAATTCTGTTAGTTTTTGTGACATAGAACACTTCAAGACAATAACATACCAGGACATCAGATTTCTAGGCATTTCATATCATTTTAGATGACGTATCTATATGAAACTAACAGAGTTTTTCACTTCTTTGACAATGCTTCCCATGTAATTTTATATACCAAAAAAGCCTAATTAAATTTCTCATAAAAAATATTTTGTGAAACGTTCCAGGGGCCTGCTAGAAAATTTTGCTAAGATTATGGTCAAAAGACTTGATTTTAGAATTTGATATTGAGAAGTATGATCAAAAAAATAAAAAAGATGGGAACACTTGATTATAGATTGAATCATAAGGATCACAATCATCATGAAACAATATTTTACCATCCATTTCATTGAAACAGCAATAAAAGATACCAGAGACAAATTCGGAAGGTTCCAGGGTTGTGAATAATATTTAGCTTTTTTAATATTAACACTAAGTTTTCTTAAGTAATCAAAGACCTGATAAATATAGGAAATTATTTGGCAAACAGATTCATTGTTTTTTTAGGCAGATAACTTAAAAGGTAAAGAAAATGTTTGTTTACAATTTCTTATGAAGAGCACAGCAATACTTTAAGAAACCTTTGTACTTTTAGCAAAGAGAAAACAAAAAACTTTGCACCCACCAGTGTGCTTTCGAACCGCGTTTATTAAATTTGTCCTAATCTTAGCCAGTACTGACCACACGTAAAGTTTCTTTCCAAATAAACCTACAACGTTTTCTATTCAACATTCCAATTTTGAACTAAATTTTCTCTTTAACTAACCAGTCTTGCTTCAAGGCTTTCTTTTCCCTCAACAAATGTGTCTTTTTACTACTCATACTTCGTATCAAAAAGCACATGTCTTACTTTCCTTGCATATAGAGCTGTTATTTCTAGTAGTTTGTATTAAATTTATTTAAATGATTAATGCTTAGACATCTTAATTTTTCATGAAAACTAGTAAACAATTGTGAAGTGTTAAACCACAACTCTTCATATTGGCCAATTTTTTAATATGTTTCATTATTTTTAGAAACATGTATTTTTTCCTAATATAATCTTTCAATAAAGCATTAAATGTTTACTAAGAGACCCAAGTTTATCTTTAGTTTCTCTATGATAAGAAAAAAATAGATAAACATGTTCAGTTCTTAATATTTCAATATTTTACCTTATTCAGGAAGAGATCTAGATTATCAACAAACTTAAATTTACTCATCATTTAACTTAGCAAAACTATAAAGGTTTAGGTTTCCAAAGATTTTAGAAGTTATTTAGTTTACTTATAAAGCTTTTTACTTTATTTACATCTACTTAAATTACCTGTTTTAACAATTATGCGTAGACGATCCACATAAATTTATGAAGTATTATTCTAAGTTTTTTTCTTCCTAACAAATTTTGTAACCGAAATAACAGGGTTTGGAGGCGATGATGGGGTGGTCCAGAGCCGATGGCCAAGAAAGAATTCTTGAAAATGCCATTTTTTGGTGCAAAAAGGTGATGTTATTAAACCATGAGGACGGGCCCATGGGCAGGTAGAGATGCACCCAGGTCCGGATGGGTAACTCACTGTATCCCCTCAGGTCGGGAGGGGGTCAGGGATAAACTAAGTCTCTAAGGTGTTTTGGGTGCAAGGTTTCCAGGGCCCTGAGGGGCTGGTGTCGTGAGAAAAACACCATTTATTTACCGTGATGTAAAACCTCAGTCACGAGGCCTTTCAGAAGTTATCAGGGGCCATAAGCTTGGAGTATAATCGCCAACATTCGTTTCCCGGCCCCATGGCAGCACTTAAAGCCCCTTACACCTTGGTGCGGTGGTGTTAGGGATCCAGGATCCGGAGTCTATGGGTTTCTGGAGATTAGGCTCCGGATAAGATTGCCTTTTTCTTGCAGTTTATGAAGTTCTCCGTAAACTGAAGAAGACGCCTGTCCTGTACCACTGTGGTCCCCATCAGCCAGCTGCTTTCCTTCCTTCCCCTGTTCCCGGGGGCCAGGAGCGTCCGGGGAACAGGCACATGCCCCACAAGGTGGGGGAGGGTACTGGGGTGCTGTTCGCCTGTGCTTTGCCCTTAGCTTGTCCCACACCCTCTCATCAGAAATACCATGAGCTTATTTGACTTAGTAAACACAGCAGGAGAAGAATTTCATATTTAATGATGATAACTCTAAAAACATGTCCATTTTAATTAAGCCAACAAACTAAAACTAATTTTAATACCAAATATTTCCCAGATTATGTGAATTTGAAAATCATTTGGATTATTTTCTAACTTTCTGAGTGTTAGAGAGCTCAATCTTTACAAGCGGGTGCCAGGTTCAAACCAACTAAATATTGCATATTTAGTTGTATATACAGTGTATATAAATGTGGCACATATTAAGGGTAGCAATACCATCCAGCAGTAGGAAAAGTCTCTCACGTTAAAACATACATGGACATACACACATATCCTAATATTTGTGGAGAGGACATACAGCCCAATTTTTAAATACTGTCATCTATCTGTGTATCTACCTATCTAGCTACTATTTTTTTTAACTTTTCCCTAAAGTTTGCATGTCAGAAAGATTGGCCCCCGGACCCCAAAGAAGATGGGGGTAGAAAATTTACATCAAACGGCAGAGAGAGAGCTTTCTTCAAGGAGGATATTTCGAGCCTATCTGCCAGTTACCATAGTTATTAGAATCTGGGCCCAAAAGTCACAAATTTGCATTTTACAAAAGCCTCTTCCCCTCTCCCCTTTTCCTTTGCTTTCCATTCAGTTTCAGGAGACATGATAAGATTTATAATTTCAAGGGAAAGAAAAAGAACCCAAAGACATTTTTTTCTAGCGTTTCAGAGGAATTGCTCTTTAAAACTTACCCCCTTTTAAAAACACAGAACAATTTTGTTCCAATATCCTGATTTTTTTATAATGTCCACAAACATTTTGAAAGGAATATGCAAGACTTGAACATTGATAAAGATGCGTGGGTTTTAACTTGTTCCTAGAGTTGTGGTCATGGTTCTGGTTGGTAGAGATTCAAGGACACTTGTCTTTAATCCCCCAAAGAACTGCGTTACAGCCTGAATATCAAGGGACTGCCCATCTTCTTAACTGCATTTGCTTCTTTACATCAGGGAGAATTTTAACTAAAATGGGAACCAAAAGGTTCACGCCTTTGTAAAGTGTATATAGTGAAGTTTAACAGCATTGTTTTTCCGGGCGCACAATTTAAACTTGGCTTCTATTAGCGCCTGAATACTGGCCCTTTGCACATCATTTGTAGGAAGGCCTAGGAGATATTTCGGTCATCTATTTTCTCAGAAGGCAAAGTTGCGAATATAGTCAAATAATCTTTCTAATTACTCTCTAAACTTGGTAGGATCTTTTGAAAGTAGAAACCAAGGGGCCTTATAATTTAAAAGCTCTGCTGTTGCCCAGGGGGAAACTGTTATTTTTTCCTGCGGGGTGGGGGACAGGGGAGGGAATGGGTGAGCACGGATCTAGGGTACCACTGCCAAGGACATTGTCTAGGAAAGCTGAGGTTGAGTTGCTTAAAGAGCCTTGGAAGGTACCATCAAGGGCCTCCTTCTTGCCAGTCTCCACAGCTTTTGTTAAACTCATCCACGAGCTTTCAGGAATTACGTGAGCAACGTGTATACTTTGAACCAAGAGATTAGGCCAGTGATCTCTGTAAATCCTGGAGGGAAAGGGGAACTAAACCAGGCAGATGCGGCCAAGTTTTAAGAAGGACATTTACACTGGCTGTGACCATATCTTTTTGTCTTGGGTCTAATTTCCGTCCTATTACCTCATCAAAGGAGTCCCTAACGTGAACCCTTATAAGACAGTGGAGGGCTCTTTAAATGTGCTTTTCAAACACAGCCAATTTAAAGGATCCATCCTAAGGCCATTGATGAGCAGGATCTATTAACAGTGACTTAAAACAAGAAGTCTTTCAATGGCTTAACCAAAGACACATCAGGTGTCCAGAGAGGACCCAGATCATGCAGACCCCTGATCCCAAAGTTGAGTTACTGCACAGGCAGTGAGGATGGTATAGTGAAAAAGATGTCTCTGGCCTCCCACGAAGACACGATATGCCTCCAGTCACAGACCCACGAATCGGTGATAACCAGGTAGGTGCTTCTGGAATGGGACTTCTCCCCGCCGACAAGCAGGACGATTGAGACGACAAAGATGCCTCTGGGCCAGAACCTCTCATGCCAAGCCCCTGTGAGGTGGCACAGCCGGACAGAAGGAGTCTCAGGTTCCTGGTTTAATTGACCGGTCATCAGGGTGCAACTGATACGCGCACCTTCCGACAGTCAAGAGCGAAGAGAATATCCTCATTGGTCAAAAGCCAAGCTCTTATGACACAGAACAGAACAAAAGGAAGATATTAACAGATCTAAGCCTTGGGTCTCATGGAGCCACACTGGTTCCTAGGAAGTATTTGCTGTGGGGTTGGGCACTGTGTCTTGTGTCACAGTGTGCTTCTGAGCACAGGAGTTTTCTTTCTTATGTTTTTTAATGCTTATTTACTTATTTTTGAGAGAGAGAGAGAACTGAAGTGGTGGAAGGCAGAGAGAGAAGGAGACAGAATGTCAAGCAGGCTCTGCCCCATTAGCACAGAGAAAGATGTGGGGTTTGAACCGAGAGCCTTGAGATCATGACTTGACCTGAACTCAAGAGTTAGATGCTTAACCGACTGAGGCACACAGCGCCCCTACACATAAGTTTTTTTACTTGGCTTCCAACTATCAAAATAACCATTTCCACTACCAACTCACCTTTCCACGGGCATCTCCTTGAGCTGGCCGGCACTCTAACAACTTTTAAGTGCTCAACTCATGCTCACCAATTCTGGGGTGAGGGCTTACAAGAAGTCCCTTAGCAATGGATGACAACCAACATAAAAGACACAGACAAACAAAAACAAAGACCATCTCTGGGAGGAAACGGATCAGTTACCGAAGGGGACTCGGCCAAATTAACCAAAGAGCCATGTATTGCAAAGAACTCGTTGCACGAATATTTTCTCCTGCTAATCTCAATGTCGAAAGAGAGAAAAAGGACGCTCACCACTTTTGTTCCATCGACTCCACAGACAGATAGTGCAAGAGGCTAACATGGTAAGAAACGGTACCTTTGGCCAGCTATATGTCGGACGTCTCTAGGATCTCTGAGCTGCTGTGGCGTCCAGGACAGGCAGTGTCCAGTGAGTTAACGTACCCTGTGGATGATGTCAACCTTTGAGGAGCACGAATTCCCATCTCTCACTTCAAAGCTCCTTCTAGCTAGATTCAAGTCGACATGAAAAGATACAAAGGAGAAAAAATGTGTGGTGTACTTACAGGGAATCCACAAATGCATGGAAATTCCAAAGACAGGCTAAATGAAGTAAATATGTCATGCTCAACCAGGGGGAAGAGGGTAGGGCGTTGAGATTACAGAGGAAGGGCATGCGCGTCAGAAGACAGTAAGAAGAGCAGATGTTCGGTGATTAGATGTTTGCATTTTCATTCAGATGTGGTGTGGGTTCAGAGCTGACAGCCAAGAAAGAATTCATGAGATGTCTCTGGTGTAAGAAAGGTGATTGTATTAAAGCACGGAGACAGGACCCACGGAGAGGAAAGGCTGCACTCGGTTGTGAGGAGTGGCTGGTGATATACTATGGAGGTGGGAGAGGTAAAGGCAAAAGGGAAACATCCAGAAGGACTTGCAAATGCTAAAGGGGGCTCCCATTAGATGCCTGGGGGCCTTGCTATTCTCAACCTATGGTTGTCC
>PJEM01019806.1:0-14984 GCA_004023845.1 Helogale parvula
GTGTGTGGGGACAGTCAGGGCAGGGGTGGGGGCAGCGGTGCAGTGAAGGGTGAGCCCTGCACCCCTGCTCGCTTGTCTGTCCTGACCCGGGCAGAAGGGGGATGGCCGGGGAGCTGGGTGGACACTGACCTCCTGCCTGTGGCCACCACCCTGCCCTGGGTCTGGTCCACGCCTCACCCGGGAGAAACAACCCCGGCTTCAGGGAACCCGAGACTGTCCTGCCTCCAAGTTCAAGTTCAGTCACTCCCCTCCCAGAGTGCTCTGCTCATGATCCCCTGATCACCTGCTGTCCAGGCAAGTCTGGCCTGGAGTCCCCCCTGCCTCCTCTCAGGAGGGTCGAGGTCCTGGGGAGGCCGCTGGGGCAGCTGGGATGAAGATGCCTCCATGGCCCCTGACCTCTGACCTCTGACCCCGGGATCACTGGTTCCTGACCACTGAGGCCGACACTGGCCTGGAGCCCAGAGAAGGGACCCTCTGAGGACACGGTGGTGGGTCTGTGGGTGACACGTGGCTGGTGAGCCGCGTCCTCCTTGCCCAGGGTCCTGACCCCACAGCTCTGGGAGTCGAGGCCGGAACCCTGGGACGCTGAGTCTCGGGCTGTGCCCACGGCTGTGCCCACGCTGCGCCCCGCCCTCACCGTCGGGAGCGGAGCCAGCCATCCATCTGAGCTTTAATTTGGAAATGAGACAGTGTTCACATTCCATTATGTGGCAGAATTAGTTGCCAAAGCCAGGGGGGCCGGCTGAGCGGGCGTGATCTATGGCTTCATTAATCAGGCGAGACAGCAGTGGAAGCCGGGAGGCCGGCAAGGTCACAGGAGGAGGCGGCCGCCAGCTGCCCCACCTGGGCCCCCCAGAAACCCGCATCTGACCTGCTCCCCGGGCCCGACATCTCCCCAGGGTGGGGGTGCCGCACGCAGGCCTGGACCCAAATCTCGGCCATCCCCCGACCCAGGCGCCCACGTGACATGAGCGGGCAGGGCAGACGGGCCAGCTGAGGGGTGCGGGGCCGTGGCGGGGGGGGCCCGCGGGGCCCTGCGGGTGTGTGGTCCACAGGGCCCGCTCGCGGCGAGGACGGGCCGGCCCGATGAGGGGCTGTGGCTGTGGGACACAGGAGACGGGGATGCTGGCCGGAGCCACGTGAAGACTGAAACACGCCCTGGAGGGATGTGCCACGAGCCACGGGACCCCTGAGACCCACAGGAGCTGGCGGACGCAGGACGGACCCGCCCCTGGAGCCCGTGGAGAGACCAGGCCACGCACACACCTTGAGTCATGCCGGGAGAGAACAGATTTCTCAGTTTCGGTGTGCGGTGCCTGGCCGGCCGACCTCCACATCTCAGGGAGGGTCCCCACGGCTGGCAGCGGGGTCTCCAGTTCCCAGGAAGGCCCTTCCTCCCCCAGCCAGACTGTGCGAAGGGGAGGGGCTGGCGCCTGCCTGGGGCCAAAGGCTGGGTGTGGTCACCTCACTAAAGTCAAGTGGCTGAGAGAAAAAGGTGGCCCGGGGCACCTGTCTCCATGGGCCAGGCCAGTGGGGGCCAGGCTGGGCTTTTGGCATGACGGAACGTTCTGGAGACTGAAGGTGGTGACCCCAGCACATTATGAATGTGAACCCCTGAACTGTGTGCTTAAATCTGGGTAAAACAGTCAGCGTTATGCTATATATATTTTACCACAACAAAAAAGTGCTTCAGGGGCACGTGGGGGGCTCAGTCTATCGAGCGTCTGACTTTGGCTCAGGTCATGATCTCACGGTTCTTGGATTCGAGCCCCGCATATGGGTCTGTGCTGACAGCTAGCTCAAGAGCCTGGAGCCTGCTTCAGATTCTGTGTCCCTCTCTCTCTGCCCCTCCCCTGCTCTCTCTCTGTCAAAAGCAAATAAATAAACTTTAAACAAACACGTTAAAGTCACACATGCCTGTAGCCAAGTAACTAACAGAAAAGAGAAGAGGGGTCATCGCCCTCCGGCTGCTCACAGAGCCTGCCCTCCTCTCTTGCCCCTGAGCCTGTCAGCCGCCAGAACACCTGGCCCTCTCCTGTCTTTGTAAATAAAGCTTTATTGGCACACAGTCACGTTCAGTCTGTCGGGCCGAGGGGCGGGGAGGCAGCCTCCAGAGCTGGAGGCCTGAGGCGCTGGCTGGCTGGTCCCGCACGGGACGGGGCGGAGGCCGTCTGGGTCCATCCGCAAGGAGGAGCATTGTGTTCTGTCGTAGGTCTGAGGTGGTTTGATCTGCCTTCGGGCTTTCCCTGTAGCGTCACAGTCACCTTCTTGCTCGTGGCCGCGCTGCAGAGCCGCCCCAGCCTCCTGCGCCCACACCCCAGTTTCCACCTCTGCATCTCAGGGCCAGGAGATGCTCACGCTGCCGGCGGCCAGCAGTGAACCCAGGGACAATCTCTACTTTGTCCTTGGGGACCGTCCGGCGAAGAGGCGGCCGGCAGTGTGGACAATGCCACTGCCGAACATCTTTGCTTGGCAGACCCCGGACCCAGAGCTGACCTGTGGGCTGCAGCGGGCGGCTCCCCGGAACTGGAGGCTGGGGGGGGCTGGCTAACTGTGGAGCTCGCCCCCGACCCTGGTCAGCCAGGCTGGACGCCAGGAGCTGGGGTGCTGCCGAGAGTGGGGGCCAGGCCCAGGGCGGGACTCCGTTCAGGAGGACTGTGTTCTGGAGAGTGCTCGGCGCCAGGACGTGGAGGCCTGGGCCGATGTGGCTTTACCTCCAATGCTGGGGCCCCAGGAGCCCTGTCCCTGCTGGCTGGGTGGTGGGTCCCAGTCCCCACTCTGTAAGGAGGGGCACGGGGAGTCAGGGGACATGGGGGTCCCAGCCTGGCCCAGGAGTGGGGGGAGCAGGTGTGACACTCCTGTAGATGTGACCAGGAGCCCAGGTGTGGGTTCCAGGACCGTCACTCAAAGCCCACTTCCCCACGTGTCCTCAGGGCCGCTGAAGGGGACACAGACCCCAGGCCAGGAAGTGCAGGACCCGGTGGGCCCCGGTGCTGCTGAAGCCTGCTCCCCCAGCCCCTCGCGGCCTGTGGGTCTCTACACCTGCACCCCCTGCCCGGCTCTCTGTGCGTGCACCCACACACCCCACCCCTCTGCACCTGCACACTCCCACCCTTGCACCCTCTGCCCCTATACCCCCCTGCACCCTCTGCACCCCCACCCCTGCACCCTCTGCACCTGCACCCCTGCAGCTACATGCTGCTCCTCTGGAGCCCCGATCACTTGTCTCTGGAGCCTCCTTGCCCCTGCTTGCTCACTGTTCCCGAAAGGGACCCCATGGCCCAGGAGGACCCCAGGGAGCAGCAGCCTTCGCCGGGGCAGAGGGGGCCCGTGAAGAAGCACCAGAGAGCCGCCAGGTCTGCCCCTCCCTGCTCTGCCTGTCTTCTTTCCCTTCGCAGAACTGGGCACAGGCAGTTGGACCAGGAAGGTGCCCCCGTGGGGGTCTAACTCCTCAGAAGAGGGCAGAGGTGGCCCCCTCAGCAGGGCCAGAGGGCGTGGCTGAGGAAGCCTTCGTGATGGCGGGCGGAGGCCTGGTGGGGGGCGTCTTGGCCGCAGGGAGAGAGGCACAAGCTTGAGGCGCTCTCCTTGCTCCTTCAGGGACAGAGCTGAGGGTCCACAAGGTGGGGGGGGGGGGGGGTCCTGAGCACGCATGGGGGAAGGGGTGCAGGGCGGGCGCCCCGCTCCTCCAGGGCACAAGCCAGGGCCCCAGACCCCTCCCGTGCTCAGGACCCTCACCGACCAATATAGAATGTGTCATGTTCAATTATTCTGTGAAGAAAAGCCAGAGGTTTCTCACAATTCAACACCCCATTAGCCGATAACTCAGCACAGATTCTCATCTAATGTGACTATATTTTATACAAATTATTTCGGACAAGAATTCAGTCCCTAATAACATTGATCTTCATAAAATTGTCGCCCGGCATCTTGTCCCGGGCCCCTGCACCTCGGCTCATGGCTACAAATCAGAGCCGGAGACAGGCCACAGACGACCTTGCGGCCCAGAGCCCGTGGCGGAAGCGGTGGGGTCCGGGCTCCCGGGACCGCGTGTGCAGGGCCCGGGAGTGGGTCTGGGACCCGCAGCCCCGGCTCCGCGCTGGGAGGTCCAGGGCCCTTCAGGGTGCTCGGCTCCCCACCCTTTGTTGCACAAACTGGGGCCTTCTGGTTCCCGGGCTGCGTGAGGGATGAAGGGACGGCCTCCTGGGAAGGCCGGCGGACTGTGTGCGCCTGTTGAGGGGCACCCGCGGGCATTTGACCGAAGATTTATCGTGTGACTCTGCGACACGGCACGGCCATTGCCCTAACGCGTTATCAGGCTTGTTGAAATATCAATTTTGCACATGGCTTCACACGGCTGCCTGCGGCCCTGCTCAGGCCTATTACTTAATTCTTCTGTCATTAAGAAATCCAATCTCTGATTCCAGTGGCTTTGGAGGTGGGGGGAGGGGAGGCACCAGCTAATAGACCTCGAACCATCTGCTAATTGCAGTTCCTCAAAGCCCAGCGAGCCTGAGTGCAGATGAGGGAGGCGGCGGCAGCAACGGGAGGCTGGTGGGAGGAGGGTCCAGGCACGGTTCGGGGTCCAGCCCAGCTGGCTCCCGTCCCCAAGCCTTGATGGCAGGGAGCTCGACCCGCAGGGTTTCCACCGCAGCCCGGTTCTGTCTGCTCACACCCCAGCACCCTGGCAGCACCCTGGCCCTGGTGGCTGCCGGGGCCTCAGGGGAAGCCCCAGGCCCTCTCTGCCCCTGGGGCATCGGCAGCCTGGGCTTGTGGGGCGGGATCAGTGGGGGGTCCCTTTCCCCACAGAGGACGCCCTTGGAGTGATGGATGGCTCCAGGGTCTCCCCCCTCCTCCTCCAGAGGGAGGTCTGTTGACAACAGCTTTCTCTACCCCAAGCCCCTTTGTAATTGAGGACATTAATTTGTGTCTCCATCCTGTTAGCTCCACGCTAAGCAGGTCTCCACCCCTTCCCGACCAAGTTTGTGTTTGCGGACCATTAATCATCCCCTCCCCGCTCCGAGCCCTTTCCCAGACAGGGACTCCTGCAGAACCTACAGGAAGTTGCCCACCACTGTCCTGTCCAGGTCTCTTCACAGCCCGATGAAACGGGGCGGGTTTTCTAAGGAATAATTCCCAGCCTAAATGACGGTAAACAACCGACTTTGCCCCTATCTGCGCGCAGCCCCCGCCGCTCCCCTCGAGGGCACGGCGCCGAAACATTTCAATCCGGGGTCCTTTGTTCGCAGCTGCTGCTCATGAGCGGTTTGGCCTGAGTCCAAGCCCGCGTACCTGTTTTGGCTCCAACTTAAAGTTCCCAATTGTATTGTTGGTAGTTTTCAAATAAATGTGCCTTTGACAATGAAAAGGAGGCTGGCTGGCTTGGAGGCCGGCCTGGGGCTGGCCCCCTCCCCTCCATGGAGCCAACCCTTCCTCGTCTGGGGCTCATAACGCCCAGGGAGCCTGAGGCACCAGCTGGCCACGCACAGCGCCAGGGCCTAGACAGGCCGCTGCTTTCTCAAGCGAGACGTGCCTCCCGGTCTTCAGTATCACCCGGATGCTCCAGGGGCTCGATTCAACCTGCCTGTGGCCCGTGGAGACGAGCCAGGGGCGAATGGAGCCTGGCCCTTAGGCTGCAGAGGCTGGGTGAGCCCAGGGTGCGGTGGACCCAGGACACCAATCAGCCTGTCCACAGAACCAAGAGTCCAGGAAAAACCATGGAAAAGACTCCACCTGATTGAGAGATTCTATCATTCACTAATTGTTATTTGCTTGTAAGAGAATGGGAAAGAGTGTCCTAAAATTCAGTTAAATTTGGTTATAGGAGAACAGAGCAGGATACGAAAAGTCAGTATGGGAAGAGCAAGCTGACCGCCTTCATTCATCTTTCCCATTTCATTCCCCACCCATCCCTCCACCCATTCACACACCCACCCGTCCATCCATCCAGCCAGCCATCTACTTGCCCACCCATCCATCCATCCACCCATCCACCCATCATCCATCTTTCCATCCAGCCATCCATCCATCCATTCATCCAGCCATTTATACACTCATCCACCCACCCATAAATCCATTATCAATCCATTATCCACCCATCATCCATCCACCCTTCATCCATCTATCCATCATCCTTCCATCCACCCATCCATCCACTCATCAATCCATCTGCCCATTTAGAGGAATGTGCACCCATCTGTGCATCCATCGATCCATCGTCTTTCTATCCATCCGTTTATCATCCATCCATCCACTCATCCATCCATCCACCCATTTGTTCATCTATGTATCCATTCATCCACTTACCACCCCTCCACCTGTCCATCTGTCCACCCGCCCATCCACATATCCGTCCTATTGCCTTCTCAGCGCCAGACTTCCTTGGGGCCGTGCACAGAATCTAAGGGGCTTGAGGCTGGATGTGCTGTGCGTCTCTCTGGCTTTCCAGGGACCTCACAGTTCCCGGGGCCCCCACCTTAGGGTTCGGGAACCAAGACAGGCCATTCTGCTGCCTCCGCCACAGCCCTCCTTCCTGGGCACCCCATCGCTGCCCGCTGCTGTGGGGCTCCGCAGGGTGCGGGAGAGGGTCTTCTGAGACCAGTCAGGAGCCACAGCAGAGGTCCAGGGAAGAGGGTTTGGTGACGTGGGTCCGTGAGACGAACCCACCGTTGTGTAGGAGGCAGTGCCGACCAGAATCGTCTGGAGAGGGTGTGGAGCAGCGGAGCGCACTCTGGCTTCCGCTCAGCTGCCAGGCTTGGATGAATCCTGAAGGTCGGGGCCTCGGTCTGGGATGGGGACAGAAAGAAGGGTTGATTTCCTGTGCAGGTGGCCGATTTTCGCCGGACTATAAGCTCATGAGGCGGGCCACCAGGTCTCTCGTGTTTCCGGTGTGCTCTGACATCGGCCCCAAATGGCAAGAGATAACGTGTGAAGTGAATAAACAGGACCGTGCTGCCACCGTGAGTCTCCCGACAGGCTCAGCGCGGCGCCGGGGACAGCCCTGGCGGGCCGGCTCCTCTGCGGGCTGGAGGACAGTCGCCTGCAAATTCTTGGGAGGCGTGTCCCCTCTCTTTGGACCGTCCTCTCCACCTGGGGGTTACAGCAAACCGCGGGGTGACGCGGGCCCCCATCTGGGGCCGCTTGTCTCAGCGCAGACTCCAAGCCTCCGCTTCTGCATCTGCACCTTGGAAAGGACTGTAACTGGCCCGGGCGGCAGCCTGGAGGGCTCCCTGGAAGGATACGTAGACGTGCCTGGAACCCCATGCTGCTGGGCGGGAGTTCAAATGTCTGTGTCGTCACTGTCACTGGGAACCGAACACCCGTGGACCTGCTGTGACCCCCCCCAGAACAGCGTGGCTACTGCGTGGGGTGCCCAGCAAGAACGTCCCCCAAGGAAGTGTCCCCGGACAGCCGCTCCTGGCCTGGTGACTGCAGGCGTCCACCTGTGTCTGCCCCCTGACACACAGGGCCTCCCAGGGCGGGCCTGTGGGTCCCCATCCTCCACAGAGCATTAAGGGGGGAAATGCAGAAGGGTCAGACTGTGGGGTCCACGTGCTGGGGGTCAAGGACCTGCCGCCATCTCCCACAGGGGCGCCTCCATGTGTTCCTGGGAGGTGGGTGACCTGGAAAGACCAAAAGGAAATCCCAACCACAGTGGGGACCTCCGGGGTGGCCTTGGGCTTTGCTGGAATCTCAAATATGGTCTGAGCAGGGGCGGGGCAGTTGGGTCGGGGTTCAGAAGAAATGAGGGGGCTTCTGGATAACAGAATGCAGCCTCGTGTTTTGTTGGATTTGTCTGATGTGGGGGGAGGGCCACCAGGGTCCCTGACAAGTGCAGGGCTTGTGGAGTTCAGGACGCTCAGTGAGACCGATGATTTCTCTGCACCAGTGCCGACCGCAGCCTCACCTTCTTGAAAGTTTATTCATCTTAGAGAGAGAGCACGAGGGACAGAGAGAGAGAGAGAGAGAGAGAGAGAGAGAGAGAGGGAGTCCCAAGCAGGATTTGCTCTACCAGCGAGGAGCCTGATTCGGGGCTGGAACTCACGAACCATGAGACCCTGACCTGAGCCGAAATCAAGAGCCGGTCGCCTAACCGACTGAGCCTCCCAGGCACCTCGACTGCAGCCTAGTGTA
This sequence comes from Helogale parvula, assembly GCA_004023845.1. Classification (NCBI taxonomy): domain Eukaryota; kingdom Metazoa; phylum Chordata; class Mammalia; order Carnivora; family Herpestidae; genus Helogale; species Helogale parvula. The sequence continues at coordinate 8,131 of PJEM01019806.1, forward strand.
ATTAGCTCTCTTCACCTTTGCCTTTTGACCTTTTCACTTAAAAAAAAAAAAAGCAGTGCTCTTTCTGTCCCCACTGGGCCTATCTTAACCAGGATGCGGTGTTCCCACCAGCTCCCCTGGGCAGAGGCTGCCCCAGGGCCCGGCGCCAGGCGTGAGCGCCACCAGCCCTGCCGCTGCCGTCAGCTAGAATGCAGGGGAGCCCGTGCCCCGCTCTGCCCGGGGGCCAGTGTGGCGTGCGCTGCCCCTCGCTTTCTGCCCACATGGCTTGGGAAGCCCAGAGGGGGCACCTGTCTGCAGGTTTGGGCCCCAGTGATTCCCACGGGCCAGGTGGCCGCTGCACACGGAGAGCTGTGGCGCTTTCCCAGGCCAGCCAGTGAGCCGGGTCTTCCGTAAAGACCCCACTCTGAGCGCTAAGAAGACCAAGGATCATGCAAGCCCCCCCAAATGGAAAAATGGGGTCGTGCAGAAAGCACGGGGTGCTGCTCCCATAGGCCGTGGAATAAAATTCTCAGCTTCCGAAGTCCCGAGGGACCCAGCACAGGGCGCTGCCGCTGCCCACCGCCTCCACTCTGCCTCCAAGCTTGCACCCCCCACATGACTCCCTGGGGGGAGGGGCGGCTCTGAGCTTGGTCTCTCTGCACAGATGGACCCTTTTCAGAGATGTCACTTCCTGGCCCCCTGGTCACTTCCTGACTTCACTCCTTGTCTCCTTCATCACTATCCGAAGTCTTTCCGGACGTTAAGTGTTTGCATCTGTTCCGTGCTGTTTGCTGCCCATCTCCAAGCCCCACCGAGGCAGCCCCGCCCCTCTGACTTACTGCTGCGGTTTCCCGAGGCCTGGAAGGGGGCCCAGCTGAGGTTCCCACCGCATGTCTGCCAAGGGGGCGCTCTGGGTTCCCGGGAGCCCTGGACGGCCATTCACCTGAAACCCGTCCTTCCCCGGGCCACGCGCTTCCTTGTAGCGCCTCCTCGGGCGTGGGAACATCAGGAAGCGTCCACACACAATTCCAAACTGCTGACCCTCCACCCTCAGGAAGGGGCAGACGCCGCACTCTTTACACGTGTATGACCCCTCCCCCAATGCACAGAGGGGCCGAGGAAAGAGGAAAGTCACAGTGGAAATGCGGACGGACCCTTCACGGGGACCAGAGCAACAGGGCAGGGGCCAGTCTTGGCAACTGAGGGATCCTGATCCGGTCACATAAGGGCACCTCACCTCTGGGGTGTCCCCCCCAATCCCATCACCCCAATCTACTCATAAGAAAAACATCAGACCAAACACAATGGAGGGACAGACCCTCAGAACCGTCAAGGTGAACACACTCAGGGAATGTGCGGGGCGCTGTTCCAGCCCAGGGGAGCCTCGGGGCGCTGTCCCAGCCCAGGGGAGCCTCGGGAAACCTGCTGCCTGCGTGTGACATGCACCCTGGGCAGGAAAAGGAAGTCACACAAACACGAAGGTATTCGAAATAACACAAGGACTTACTTACTTAGCAACAGTGTATAAATATTTTCCTTTTTGTAACAAGTACACAGTAGCATCCAAGGTGTCAGCGCGGTGTGGGGGGGGCAGGGTACACAGGGGCTCTGCTACCAGGTTTTTCTACAAATCTAAACTGTTTTAAAGTAAAATGCTAATTTAAAAACTTCTATGCACAGGTATGTTTACTGAAATGTCACTTAAAAGGAGGGAACGTCTGGGGCGTCTGGGTGACTCTGTGGGTTGAGCATCGACTTCAGCTCAGGTCATGATCTTGCGGTTCGTGAGTTCCAGCCCCACGTTGGGCTCTGTGCTGACCATTCGGAACCTGGAGCTGCTTCCGATTCTGTGTCTCCTGCTCTCTCTGCCCCTCCCCCACTTGCCTTCTGTCTCTCTCTGCCTCTCAAAAATAAATAAAGATGTTTGAAAAGGAGGAGACACCTGTGTAATAAAACACTGCACGACCCCGGAGAAGACAACGAGAAGATCAGGTACAGCCCAAAGCGCCCAGATTTTAACTTTGGCTGGAAAAGCAGAATTTAAAGTCTGTACAGACATCCCCGCAACTGTGTAGGATGCTGTGGCGAGAAAAATGGAGTCGAGGAGGCGCACCAGCCCGGGCGCTGTGCCCCTCCGGCGGTGGCCGGCCCTCCCGGTCCCTCCCCTGTTCTGCGGAGAACTGAGCACACACGCGAGCAGGTGCAGACAGGCGGGCAGGGCGCCCCTCCTGGCGGTGGTGTCCTGTCGGGGGCAGGGCGCGCACGTGATGTCCTAGAACTGAGCTCAGTAGAATCTGGATTTAGTGCTCTCGCCATCTACGCGGTAAACCCTCCACCGCATTTTGCTGAACACCCTGCCCCACACACCGCGAGGCTCCAGGGCTGAGCGCGGACACCGCGGCCCCAGTGACGAGCCTGGGGTCTGACCCCAGTCCGGATGCCACCACTGTCGGTGGCTTTGCCAGAGAGGCCTGGAGCCGCTGCGGCCAATGACCAGCGGGCATGCCTGCCCGTCCTCGTGGGAGAGGCCGCCTTCTCCGCTCAGAAGATTACACATTTTGGGAGTAAATTCAGGTCTTGTCTGACATGACATTTTGGAATCGGAGGCTCGGAAACTTTTGCCGCAGTGCTGATAGGCTAACGCGCTACAGAGTTACAGTGATTGCCCGGCCCTTCCTGCTTCACCCCTCCCAGAGCAGCATGGGAGCCCAGCTGGGAGGAGGGAGAGCAGGGGGCGGGGCCGGCTCGGCCACCAACCTCTGTGAGTCCCTCCCCAAGGCCGGAAGGGGGAGGGGGCCCGGCCTCACCCCTCCGCCCACGAGTGAGAGGGGGCAATCCCTAGTCCTGTGCTCACACTGCGCTCACGCGTCCTGTGCTCATGTCTCCCGCACTCACCTCCGGCTCTGGACCTGGGGCGTCTGAGTCCTGAGCATCGGGCCCTCTCCTGGGAGCAGCAGGCGGACTGACCGTCGAGGTGACCGTGCCCCGGGCAGCAGTTAAAGGGCCGCAGAGGCCGTGGAGCCTACAGTCCAGGCCTTCCTGATGTGAGCAAGTCCAGGCGCCCGGAGTCCACCCCATGAAGGGGGTGAGTGTGTTTCAGAGAAGGCTGATGGGCAGCTGTGTGTCCGAGGCTGTGGACGAGCCTGGACCCTGCCCCTGCCCTGCCCCTGCCTCCAAGCTGCAGGGACCCCTCCCCTGAGAGCCAGACTCTGGGGTCCGTCCTGCCTGGATGTGGTGGACAGAGGGACATGGTGTCCAGGGGACCTCAACAGAGTCTAGGGCTCCCCTCTCTGGGAGTCGAAAATGGGCACAGGGCTGTGATCAGAAGCCTGGAAGCTTCCAGAAAGGGTAGAGGTGAGTGGGAGTCTGGTCGGGGAGGAGGGCCTAAGCAGAGTGGAGGGCGCTGGGCCACCAGGAGCCCAGGCAGAAGGGACACAGGTACAGGCCCCCGAGGCACCCCAGGGAGCAGGCGGGTCACTGAGTCTGGCACTTTCTATTCTCAAGAACCACCAGCTCCTGACCCTCCATCTGCTCCACAGCCCACATGCCCAGGGACCCGAGACCTTTCCCAGCCCCCGTACCCCCACACGCCCCAATACCCAGCCTCTGTGCCCTCAGGGTGGGGCACATCCCAACCAAAATCCCTCCAGGGCCCCATTCGGGGTCGGCTCTGGCCAGTGGCCCCCTCTGCCCGGGTCTGCAGGCCCGCGGCCCCAGGGGGGAGCCCCCTGCGTCTGCTGGTTCTGGCTTCTCTCCATCTGGGTCCCTCCGCCCTCAGGGCTGGGCCTCCCGCGCCTGCTCAGGACAGGGCCTGACAGAAGCTTCGGGAGCTGCCCACTGGGCTTGCAGCGACCAGGAGGCCCTCTGTCTGCCCCTAAGGTCAGATGCCGGGAAGGACAGGGCACCCGCCTGGCCCCGCCCCCATGTGACCAAGGGTCACCCAGCAGGGACAGCGTGTGCTCCCGTGACACGTGCACTGGGCACTTTCCCGGGCTCAAGATGGAGGTGGGGTGTGGGGGGTGCGGGAGGAGGGGAGGGAGCAGACGGAAAGACGGCCAGACGACAGGGGAGGGAAAAGGCAGGACACGCCATCCGCAAGGAGCTGAGTCTGACCGCCTGCTGGTCAGTTCAGAGAAAGGCCCAGAGGGACGCCCGTGAGGACAGAGACCGCGTTTCTGCGCCGCAGGGAGACAAGTTCCAGCTCCAGGGACCGAACCAAAGCTGGAGAGGGCGCCCAGCGCCTGTCTCCCCAGCCCTCTCCAGCCCGGGTCCTTCCCGAAGCCCAGCTCTGCTCACGAGCTCCCTGGCGGCCCCGGTGCCCCGGGCACGAAGCCCTCCTTCTCGGTGGGTCCTCCTCCTGCACGTCCGCCCCCGACGCGACGCCACACCCCTGCGTCCTGCATGGACCAGGGAGCTCGGGAGCCTCTGTGTCCCTGTGAGCCAAGCCCGGAGTCCTGCGTCCATGTGTGGGCGGAGGGGAGACGGACAGATGACAGAGTGGGACAGACGGAAGGACAGAGTGGGACAGACGGAAGGACAGATGCAGGTGAAGGCGGACAAACGGACGATGGAGGCATTTCTCTCCATGTATATTTAAATATTCACGTAAATATAAGTACATGTCTCTTTAAATATTTGAGGGCTGGGAGGGGTGCCTGGGGGGCTCAGTCGGGGAGCATCTGACTCTTGATTTCAGCTCAGGTCCTGATCTCACAGGCGGTGGGATCGAGCCCCGTGCCGGGCTCTGGGCTGACAGCTGGAGCCTGCCTGGGACGCTCTCACTCCGTCTCTTCCCCTCCCCTGCTCGCTCGCTCCCAAAATAAATAAATAAGCCTTAAAAAACTATTTGAGAACGTGAATCAATATTTGTGTTTCCTTTTTTCTAAGTCTTCCAAAAATTTGCTTTGGATTAAAGAAAGAGAAGACAAGTTTGTTTAGAAACAAATGACCAGAGAGGCAGCCGCGTGCAGCTCCGGGGCCGCCGTGCGTGCGACTCGCGGGGTGAGCACCAGGCGAATGCACGCCCGAAGCTTCACCAGAGGCCCGCGCACACTGCAGGGTCGGGAGCCAGACAGTGTGGGTGCTGCGGGTCCCAACCCCACAGAGAGCCCGGGGACGCCGCGCCCCCGCCGAGGTGACACGCGTGTGCCCGCCCTTCCGCGCACGCTTCCCACACGCGCCGGCTGACTCCTCGGGGCTTCCTCTGCACAAGTGTCGGCCCCTGCGTCTGGCAGCCACACAGTCAGCCCCAGCCCAGGACGTGAGGGCGCTTGAATTTTGTCTTCTTGGAACATTTCAGGAATGTGCAAACTGAGTCCCTGTAGGAGGCGCCATGTCTGATATTCCTCCCTCCTCCCTCCCTCCCCCTCCTCCCTCGTTTCCTTCCTCCTCCCTCCCTGCTCCCCCCTCCTTTCTTCCCTCCCTCCCTCCCTCCTTCCCTCCCTCTTTCCCAGCTGACACTCGTCATGTTTCCCATCAGCTCAAGGCTGGCTCTGAGTCCGCACGGAGAGCCCCAGAGAGCAGAGGCCTGTCAGACAAAGTCCCCCGTGAGGCCACAGGGGGCAAACTCCAGGCTGGCCCTACATGGACTCAGACACGCAGTGAGAAGGAGAAAATGCACTGGACATTTTTGTCCACCCCAAGAATCACGGGGCCGCTTGTCACTACGCTGTAACCTAAGCTGCGCTAGCTGACACATTGGCCACCTGGGCCCCCACGTCCTCAGGAGGACGAGCAGGGGGTGTGGCCTCCAAAAGCGACAGGATCAGAGGTCACATCCAGAGAGAGCCCCCCACGTGGGCTGAGCTCACCTGCCCCCACACGAGAAGGAACGTGGGGCCCTTTGCTTCTGCACAGAGAGCAGGTGTGGCGGCCAGCCTCCCGGTCCAGAGAAGTCAGAACCCAGGGGGCCTGAGGTCTGCAGCGCCGGGGGGCGGGGATGCTGGGCGGGGCCTCAGACAGGCAGGTGCGGGGGGCCACTCCCTCCTGGGGTGGTGGGGGTGCAGCGTCCTGGAGCTCGGCCCTCCCCATCCCGCGCGGCTCCCGCAGGAGAAGAACCCGAGCCCTGGAGCGTGCCCCCCCCCAGGTGCACACCCGCATCGTGTGCCAGCGGCCGTCGTGCGGCGGAGCCCCAGGGCCTGGCTATAGGCCCGCCCGCCCCGCTGGACTCTTCCGTGGCCCCGTTTCCATGCCAGCACAGGGGTGTCTGCAGGGCGAGGAGGGAGCCGACGGCAGGGGATGCACGCGCCGCACGGCCTCAGCTCAGAACCATCCGGGCTGGACGTCTGCCAGCCTCCCGCCCAGCCCAGCGCGCCACGTGGTCCTTGTCTGGGATCAAATTCAAACAAAATGTTTTACACGTTTTGTTAAAGATTAGTGTACATTCCGGAGTGTGCAAATGCCGCAGACATGTCACTCCGCGTCTCCGCACACTGAGAAGTCCTGCTCACACGGGACACGGGAACTCAGCAACCTCGCCTCCCAGCGTCCGGCCTGACAGCATTGCCCGGGCTCCCCGGCCCCAGACCCCGTCACCCACCGGCCACATGTGCTGGAGTGGGGTGCTCAGGGTGTGCCGGCGAGACTTGGGAGGGGCAGTGTGACCAGGAGCCAACTCCGCGCAGCCCCCCGGGTGGCCTCGGGCCCCTCCCCGTCCAGCTGGCGGCGATTCCAGGCCTGCGGCTGAAGCTGCTCGCACGCCCGCCTGTGCCCTTCTTCTGCTCACACCCGAGACCCCGACTCAGTCCCGTTCGTGGTCTGAACCTCCTACACCGTGGGCACTGCCCGGGGCGCCTGCTGGTTCCGGGCTCTGTCAGCGTCCGGTGTCTCCTGTCTCCTCCTCCTCCCCTCCTCCCCTCACCCCTCCTTCCCTGCCT
>PJEM01019807.1:0-14986 GCA_004023845.1 Helogale parvula
TTTGGGTAGTAATGACATTTTCACAATGTTTATTCTTCCGATCCATGAACAGGGAATATTTTTCCATTTCTTGGTGTCTTCTTCAATCTCTTTCATAAGTTTTCTATAGTTTTCATCATATAGGTCTTTTACATCCTTGGTTAGGTTTACTTCTAGGTATTTGATGGTTTTTCGTGCAATCGTGAATGGGATCAGTTTCTTAATTTCTCTTTCGGCTGCTTCATTTTTGGTGTATAGAAATGCAACTGATTTCTGTACATTGATTTTGTACCCTGCGACTTTACTGAATTCATTGATCAGTTCTAGAAGGCTTCTGGTGGAGTCGATTGGGTTTTCCATGTAGAGTATCATGTCATTTGACAAAATACAGCACCCTTTCTTAATAAAAACCCTTGAGAAAATCGGAATAGAAGGAACTTACCTAAACATTATAAGAGCAGTTTATGAAACACCCACAGCTAATATCATCCTCAATGGGGAAAAACTGAGAGCTTTCCCCCTGAGATCAGGAACACGACAGGGGTGTCCACTCTCACCACTGTTGTTTAACATAGTGCTGGAAGTTCTAGCATCAGCAATCAGGCAACAAAAAGAAATAAAAGGCATCAGAATTGGCAAGGAAGAAGTCAAACTTTCACTATTTCCATTATTCATTTAAATGGAGAAAAGAAAACATTGTTTATTTAAAATAACAATAGATATGGTTACCACAATACCATGTTTCTACAAACGATAATGACTAGTTATTACCAAAGAATAAAGTGAAAAAATTTTAGACCCTTAAAACATATAGGATATTTTCTGGGTTCTACCAAAAAATAAATAAAGGCATGTATTAGTTCATTCTTCCTATAAGAATTTTCATTTCGTTTTACATTGAAAAAAATTTATGTTTGTTTTTGAAAGAGAGAGAGAGACAGAGAGAGAGCATGAGTGGGGCAGGGGCAGAGGGAGGGAGACACAGAACCCAAAGCAGGCTCCTCTGAGCTGTCAGCACATAGCCCAACATGGGGCTTGAACCCATGAACTCTGAGACCATGACCTGAGCAAAAGTTCAATGCTTAACTGAGCCACCAAAGTGCCCCTCATTATACATTTTAAAGATGTTGAAGTCACATTTATCTCCTGTTTCCCTATCTTGCTAAGGCACACAGAAAACAATATAAATTCTGTAAGTGAAATACTTTGTAATTAAATAAGTACATGATAAGCCCAAGGAGTTCAAATGTTACTTAATTTCTTAATTAAAATTAACTAAAATAGCACATTTGTAAGCCTGGTTTGCCACTTTGTGATAACGTTGTCACAGAAATACCAAGTCACTCTCTACATTTTGTTGGAACTGGACCAGTAGAATCTTCAGGTGTATCATTTTTCCAGTCATTGGTGTAACTAAGGAACTGTAATTGTATTTATTTGTGTTGCGTTTTGACCAGGGCCTATCGGAGAATGACCGTGTCCACAGAATCACTTGGACTTAACTGTTTTGGGTGTCCACTTGATTCAGTTTGGAGTGTTAGGATTTCCCATTCTGCTTGTCCAGTTAGCTCCAGATGAAGAGATGACCCTCGACTGCCTTTTAGGCACATCCGTAACAAGTGCCACATCAGTGGCTAGTCACCACTTTTTGAAGGGTTTGTGTTATCCTCCCTCCAGGCTGAGCCCAAACCCAGGTATCCAGGGCTAAGTAGGACAGGAGACCTTAGTCTCGCCTCGAAACTGTTAGATTTGCAGCCAGCATCGTTGAGGGAACCAACTACCAAGGATTATCCCTCAGGAGACAAGAACACAAGACTGCAGTTCCGTCTTTCAGGGGCTGTCCATAAACCTCCAGAGCACAAGGACTACATGAAAGTGGGAGGCTATTGATTTTTTTCTTGTTACATTTCTTTGTTGTTTGATTTACTGCTTAAAAGGTAAGAAAATTTTTATCAAAAGAAGAAAAATATTTATCACAGAAATCTGTGAATCAAAAGGAAACCATCTTTGCATTTTATTGTTTTAACTGTTTATTTTGAGAGAGAGAAAGAGCCTGCAACCATGACTGGAGGAGGGGCAGAGAGAGAGTGGAAGAGAGAATCCCAAGCAGGCTCTGTGCTGTCAGTGAAGAGTCCAGTGCAGGGCTTAGTCTCACAAACTGTGAGATCATGATCTGAGCTGAAATCAAGAGTCAGACTCCTAACCAACTGAGCCACCCAGGTGCCCTAGCATCTTAAATTTTACGTACAGCTCACAGACAGCACTACACTGAAATTTTGTTATAGATATTCAGAGTACATTGCCTGTGTTCTGGACTATTCCTCTTTCCTAACTGCTAATTTAAAGAGCTCTCTTGGGCACCTGAGTGGCTCAGTTGGTTAAGCATCTGGCTCTTGATTTCAGCCCAGGTCACGATCTCATGGTTTGGGAGTTTGAGCCCTCATCAGGCTCTGTGCTGACAGTGTCAAGGTCGTTTGGATTCTCTGTCTCCCTCTCTTTCTGTGCCTCTCTCTCTCTCTCAAAATAAATAAGCTTTAAAAAAAAAAGAGTTCTCTTGAGTTAGACATGGATCAAACGGTGAAGTAGGCAGTTGGTCTTTGACAACCTTGTGATGGTTACCTGGGGGTGTGCCGGGATTGAGGTCTTGGGAGTATCAGTCCATCAGCCTGTTTAATCTGTCATAAGAAACCACAGAAAGAAGATTTGCATGTTCAGGTGGACACTGATCATCATTTAGAACAACTTAAAGTTGAACTTCCTTCATTGAGCTCACAAGTAAAGGTCTGCCGACATTAAATAACCCAGGGCAGTCATGACCTTGGGGCGGCTGAGTCGTGTCAGATGTTCTCACTCTGACCAAGGCCTTCTGTTTGACTTACTACCAGGCATCTTGACTTCATTCGTTGGGGTCTAATAAAGCAATCCCAGACTGTGGTCTACACAGCATGACTCACATACTTATGAATGAGCACGTGTCCATTGACCCTGTCTTCACCACAAACAGCCCTGCCCCATTCATAGGCATGTCACCTCATCTGTGTCATGTCCATCTGCAAGTTCAGGAAGACTTTTTCAGGTAGAATGTATTGGGAAGGGAAATGCCTACTCTTGACCTATTGATTTGCCACACTCACTAACAATATCCGTATTTCCGATAGGAAACCTGGGCTTACAGGCACAGAAGCACCAGGTCACAATACGAATTCTTGTCTAAGTCAAGGATTTCAATGTGAATGTAACTGTAGAACTGAAGACAAGAGAAGGGAGGCTTCCACGGGGAAAGAGACACATGACCCCTGGTCACAGTGAGGAAGGATGGTGTGGATAGCATGTCACAGGGTGGGGGGTGGTGGCAGACGGGACCCCCCAGTGAGGAAGGACAGTGTGGACAGCACATTGCGGGACAGGCAGGGTGGGTGGGCTGCCCCAGTGGGGAACCTTTGTGTCTAAGTTGCTCTGACAGTCAGCGAAGGTGCTCTAGACCGTGTGCAAAAACACGTTTCTAACAGTTGGAATGAAGGGAACAAGGAATTCCCTTTAAAACCTTGGAAGGAGAAAAAGCATGGAAACAAGGCTCTACTCTGGATGGCTGACTGCCGGAGTCCAGCTCCAGCAGGTCCAGGGGTCCCTGAAAGGATGGACGGTGCTGGCGAAAGAGAGAGAGCCAGCCTTGGTTTCTTTCTGCTCACCAGGCAGGCATCTCTGCTCTGTCGGTTTTTGTCTCTTTATTTATAGATCAAGTGTTAACATGACATCAAAAAAGTGGAATTTTTATTACAAATAATTCTCAGTGATAAGCTGCTTTGAAAAGTGTGCAGAAACAGGTTTTACAGAGGCATTTTTGCATGACTACTCTAATTTCAGTGAGGTAGTTAATTTTTAACTATAATTTTAACTATAATAACTAAAATATAAATTTTAACTATAATAAGATAATAGGATAACAGGATATTCCCAGTGAAAAGCAGATAACATACACATTTGTTTATACCAGTGGTAAATCTTGCAACTAAGTAGATAGCAGAGTTTTTTCAGTGAGAAACAGATAGCAAACGCCTTTGTTTATATCAATAACGCTGAGATTCAGGCATTGGCTAGGCTAGGTGTCGTTCTGTCTGGCTCACAAAAGGAAGAATGTATTTGCACTGGTTAGTAAGTTGCTTGTGTAGACTTTGTTCTTTATGTTGAAGGTGTGAGCACCGTAGGTCCCTAGATGTGCCGGCCTTTGTGTATGAGTTTAAGTTTTACCTACTCTTACCCATCCTCATAATGGGTATCAGTGTAAGGGAAGGTATTTGTGGCACCAATTAGCAAAGGTATGTGCAGTAACTGATGTCCGGCTCTAGTCTGTTTCTTATCTCTAAGTTAGGCTCTTTTTCTCTGGGCCAGAGTTAACAGTAACTCTTGGGTTCTTTAACCCTCTTTTATTACCTATGTCGTGGGTCTGTGAGGCTCATTAGAAGAGCCTTTCGACAAACATCTGCAGTGCTTTGTCTACGTTCTTCTTTGTAGAGGTGGGAATATGCTTCTTCCCATGAGGGTCTGTGTGGGGATATCGGTCTGACTTGGAACATTGTGCGGCCTAATCGATAACAGCAGTCCCGTTCCCAATATGAGCCAATAGTAGGAGATACCGCTCTCGCTTCATGGCAGGAGCTGTGCAGACGTCTGCCATTTCCTTGTGACTGTGTCTTCCAGCAACGCCGATGTGGCTCCCAGCAGTTGACAAAGTGTGTATGTGAATAAATGGTGTATGTGAGTGGTGTGTGTGTGTGTGTGTGAGTGTGAGTGTGGTGTGTGTGTGGTGGTATGTGTATATGTGGTGTGTGGGGGGGGCATGAGTATGTGGGGTGTGGGGTGTAGGTGTGGTGTGTCTGTGTGCATGGGGTATGGGGTGTGTCTGTGGGGGATGTGGTGTGTGTGTTTGTGGCTCGTATATGTGGGGTGTGGTGTGTGTGTGTGTGTGTGTGTGTGTGTGTGCCCGCCCGTGTTGGGGAGTCCTCCCTCTCCGTTCGGGCAGCTTCCCCAATCAGTGCTATCATCCTCGTTAATGTGCTGGGTTTCCTGCCACCCAAAAACCACCCGTCGGGAACCCTGTCACCCAGTTGCTGAGAAGCCGCAAGTTTGCTCCGTGAGTTCTTCACAGGCCAGCGAACCTTAGCGGAGGACAGACCACAAGTATTCTCATCCCAGAGATATTTTCAATGGGGGCTGAAGGAGGAGGGTGGCAGTAAAGCAGGGTACGCCTTCCGCTGGACTCCACCGAAGGTGTGTTAGGACCTCAGAGGACCTTGTTGCTGGACTTTCAAAACACAGTCTAAGTATCTTAAGTGGCTGTACAGGGATCTTTAAATATCATAACCCAAGGTGAGGTTCATAGTGTGTTTGGGAAAGGCTTAATGAAAAGTTCATAATACATTGTTAAAGAAAATCAAATTCTGCTTGAATTCATTGACATTTGGTCCAGGAAACATGTTGGCAGTATCGCTAAATGCATGAGATATAGCCCTAAGAGTTTAGTAACCCCAGAATCTAGTAATTCAACAACGATAATGTCTTGGAGGAAACCGGCCTCCTGGTAATTCGCAAAGCTGAGATTGAGCCTGAGTGGCCCTGGAGCCAGAATCTGTGTCCTTATTCGCTACATTTGCTGCTTCTGATCAGTTTACTATTAGTAAGGACTCGGTAATTATTAGCTACTTGCTGCCTTTGCCCTGAACCCTTTACACACAACAGTTCGGTGCAGCAGTAACTCTTTAGTGTTCTTAGAAGAGCTCTTCAAACCCTTGGCTCCTACACGTGCAAAACCACACACAGCCTGTGCGGAACTGTCAGCCTTCGTGACATTACGGTTTCTTCTTCTCCTGAGATTCTCTGGGCTTTTTCATGTTCAGACATTTCTGGGTTTGGAGCACAAGGAGTTGGGTGGTGTGATAATGATCAATAATGAAAGGGATCATTTAATGTATCTCCCAGACTGGAGTCGTCTTGTGGGTGAAAGCGGATGCTGTGAAGAATCGTGCTGGGCACAGAGTGTAAACTGGGGACATGCAGTTGCCCCCGCTTCAACCACGGACGACCTAGACTCTTCACTGCTCTAATGTTCAGAAAGACTCCACATGTCCTGCATAGTCAGCAGGTGTATGGAGCCCACGATCCCAACAAGTCATGCGGGTAAATGGAAGAAACGGAACTAGGCCTTCTGTTGACACAAGCGTCCTCATTTTCATTGTGCGTGACTAGGTGTGGCTGATGGCCTTAGGCAAGATCATTCCTGTTTGCAGCAGGTGTCCAGAAACTTCCATGTGGCTCTCGGGGTTGATGCCCAGGACGGGGCGGGCAGGCAGCCCACACACCTCACTGGCCTTCTCCTGTGACTCTGTCTACTGCACGGTTTTGGAATCCACTCTAAATGCTCACGCTTTCATTTCAGGGGCATAAGAGGAGGAACATGGAGCCTCCTCAATGGTTGGCCTGTCTAACCCTAAGCAGACATCCTGTCCCTAATAAAAATGAAGACAGAAGCCTTCATCATGTTGAAGCAAAAGGATAATCTGCAGACTTGAAGTAATACTTGCTTTCTGTTTTGCTCCCAGTGATCTCATGTGGAAGTCTCTCCTTTCCGCCAAATGGTAACAAGATTGGCACGCTCACGGTTTACGGGGCCACAGCTATACTTACGTGCAACACGGGCTACACACTGGTGGGGTCTCACGTCAGAGAATGCTTAGCAAATGGACTTTGGAGTGGCTCTGAAACTCGATGTCTGGGTAAGTTCATCTGTTATCTGCTACTTTAAGTCAGAGAAGCCAGAAAAATAGACTGGTGAGGCAAAGCATAACCGTTCTTGCTTTGAATGTTCCAGCAGAGATACCAAGCCCTACCTGAGGTCTTAGGGCTACACTTCCCACTATGACTTCTTCTTTAAGTACCTAAAGGGATTAGCTTTTTAATCTGGCCAATAAATGAAAGCCACACATGGCCTTGAGTGACTTAGAAAGTATTTTATACGGTGCTGAGGGTATCGTTGCACTTAATGCCATCATTGTAGGACATGCAGAAATGATATTCAAAAATATTACGTACTTTAAAAGAAACTTTAAATTGTGTCAGTAAGTGGAAGTGACTACGATTGATCAGCATAAGTACAACGAATTATTTCAAGAAGAATGGGTGCACAATAACTTGTTCCTTCGCTTAAAGATTAACATTTTCTGCATGATAATGTTAAAAATGGAGTTGAAATTTTTTTTGTTGAAATAATCTAGTGAATAAACATAAGAAATTGTTGATTTGGCAGCTTAAAGCAAAGATTTCTAATGCTCCTGTAGGCCTCCAAGTAATCTTTAACATGTATTAACTGCCTTTTGTCCTTTTGACCTCTTGATGGGATCTCAACAATTTTGTAATCACTCAAAAGCTATAGAAGCTGGAAAGTTTAAGCCTCTGACTTTCCATGGGCTGGAAATACTTCAGGAATGAAGCCAGGACCAGTTAATTTTGAATAATAAAAATCTGTTCTTTTTACTGGATATAATTTAAAGAAATGCTCAAGAGAATTTGGGAAAGATAGAGAGAGAAATAGAATGAGAGAGAATGAATGTAAACTAGTAGTTACAGAGAAAATCAACCAGCAAAGGAGTTTCCCACTCTTATCCATGAAAGGACACCTGCTTTCTTTCTATCTTTTTCATTTGAGAGAGAGAGAGGGAGAGCGCACATGCCTGAGTGCAGATGCAGGGGGAGGGGCAGAGGGAAAGAAAGAGAATCTTAAGCAGGCTCCGTGCTCAGCACGGAGCCCTGTGTGGGGCTTGATCTCACAACTGTGAGATTGTGGCCTGAGCTGAAATCAAGAGTCAGATGCTCAACCGATGGAGCCACCCAGGCGCCCTTGACACCTGCTTTCTTTACATTACTGTATACTGACATGGAAGCTGCTAGCACACTGTGTGTGTAAGTAGCGAGGTTGTTGCAGAATGTGGTCCTTATGGTTTTCAGGAGACTGTGAAACGTCCTTGGATGTGTGTAGTTATTTTGTGTTGAGAGTCACTAGGGCTTCTGAGATTTTCTGTGCCTTCCTAAGTGTTATAAAATGTCTGGTCATTGAGTACACTCTCCTCAAGGCAGCTGTCCTTTGGGGTAGGTCTTCTGTGTTACCTTGAATGACACTTGGTGCTAAGAAAGGGAACCAGGTGGTCTAAGAAATGCACATCTCCGCTCTAATTGTGATAATGGAGAGCAGTGCCAATTTACATTTGAAGTAGAAAGAACATAGTGTATAGTTGTCTGGGCCAGTGTCCCCCAAAGTGTGGCTTAGCACGATGCAGGAGGTCTTAGAAGCTTGTCGGAGAGGGAATGTTCTGAAGCAATTAAAACTGGAAATAAAGAGGAATAAAAATGTCTAGACAATAACATATAAAACAGTAGTGTAGGAGGACCTCGATCTAGAATACAAGGAATGATAAAAGTGGAAGAGGCAGAGAATAGTAAAGAAAAACAATTAGAAAAATATTAGACATGACACACTGCCACACAGATTTATAAACCGAGTAAAGAATGGCCAATAACCTCAGTATAAATATTTCAAAAGTCAGTAAATATAGTTGCACAACTACCGCTGAGGCTTGAGAGTTTAATTCATAAAACAGAAAACCTTGGAGATCTTGTGGATTTGGTTCTAAACAACATGATAAAGCAAATATTGCAATAAAGTGTGTCAAATGAATTTTTGTTTTCCCAGTGCACATAAAAGTTATGTTTACACCATACTGTAGTCTGATAAGTGTGCAATCGCATTGTATGTAAAAACAAATTATGTACAGTTGGCCCTTGAACAACATGGCAGTTAGGGGCACTGACTCCTCCATGCTGTTGAAAATCTACAGACAACTACTAACTCCCTAAAAACTGAACCTCTAATAGCTTCTTGCTAACCAAAAGCCTTACTGATAACATATAAATTCACACACATTTTGTTTATTATGTGTGATATATACTGTATTCTTACAATAAAGTAAGCTAGAGAAAATAAAATGTTATTAAGGGGCACCCAGATGGCTTTGTCAGTAAGCGTCTCTTTTTCTTATGTTTTTTTTTTCTTTATTTTTGAGAGACAGTGAGAGACAGCATGAGCAGGAGAGGGTCAGAGAGAGAAGGAGACAGAGAATCTGAAGACAGGCTCCAGGCTCTGAGCTAGCTGTCAGCACAGAGCCCAATGCAGGGCTCGAACCCACAAACTGCAACCTGAGCCAAAGTTGGATGCCTAACCGACTGAGCTACCCGGGCGCCCCAAGTGTCCAACTCTTAATTTTAGCTCATGTCATGATCTCATGGCTGTGAGATCATGACCCATGTTGGGCTTAGCACTGAGCATGGAGGCTGCTTGGGGATTCTCTCTCCGTTTCTCTCTGCCCTTTCCCTGTCTCTCCAAATAGATAAGCATTTTTTAAAAAAGAGAGAGA
Organism: Helogale parvula; assembly: GCA_004023845.1. Classification (NCBI taxonomy): domain Eukaryota; kingdom Metazoa; phylum Chordata; class Mammalia; order Carnivora; family Herpestidae; genus Helogale; species Helogale parvula. The sequence continues at coordinate 9,441 of PJEM01019807.1, forward strand.
AAATGTTACTATGGAAAATCATAAGGAACAGGAAATACATTTATGGTACTGAATTGTATTTATTGAAAGCAAGTCATGTGTATGTGGATCCACACAGTTCAAACCTGTATTGTTCAAAGGTCACGTGGACATGCCTTAATTTAAAAATATTTATTGCTCGAAATTGCTACCATGATCCGAGCTTTCAGCTACTCATAACCTTTTGGCTGGTGGAGGGTCTTGCCTCAGTTTCGGTGGGTGCTGATTGGTCAGGGTGGGCTCAGCTGGAGGCTGGGGTGGCTGTGGCAGTTTCCTGAGCTAAGGCATCGTTGAAGTTTGCCACCTAGATGGGCTCTTCGTTTCATGAACAACTTCTCCGCAGCACGCGGGGCAGTTTGACAGCATTGTGCCCACAGTAGGGTTTGTTCCAGCCTCGGAGTCCATCCTCACAAGCCTCCCGCTGCTTTCCCAACTCTGTTACGTCATGTTCTCAGTCCCTTGTTGTTATTTCAACGATTGTCATGGCCTCTGCTCCAGGAGCAGATTCCATCTCATCCACACGAAGCATCTCCTCATCTGTCCCAGTCTGCTCCCGTCTTCAGTCCCCACTGCTGACCCTCGTGTCTGGCTCCTTCCTCCACATCTGCCTTCACCTCCTCCATGAGTCTTGAATCCCTCGGAGTCGTCCATGAGGGCTGGACTCCCCTGGTTCCGAGCTCCTGTTTACGTTGATATTTTGTTCTCTTCTCATGAGTCACGGGTGTTCTTTATGGCATCTAGAATGGGGCTCCTTTCTGGAAGGTTTCCAAGTTACTTTGCCCAGAGCTGTGAGAGCAGTTACCATCTATGGCACCTGTTGCCTTAAGAAATGCATTTCTTCAATTATAAGACTTGAATGTTGAAGTGACGCCTTGATCCAGGCTGCAGAATGGATGCTGTGTCCGCAGGCGCAAAAACCACGTCACCCGCACTGTCCGTCCCCATCAGAGCTCTCAGCTGACCGGGGCGCTGTCAGTGAGCAGCGAGGTTTTGAAAGGAATCTCTCTTTCCTCTGAGCAGGAAGTAGATGTTGGCGGTGGGTTCACCGTAGTCAGTAACCATGATGTCAACAGAGGTGTGTCCTCGGGCTGTGGAGTTCTCCTCGCGGAGCACAGGCAGAGGAGACTTAGCAGAATCCTGAAGGGCCCTGGGGTTTTCAGAATGGTGCGCGGGTGCTGGCTTCCACTTCAGGTCACCAGCTGCCTGAGCCCCTCACAGGGGAGTCACCCTGTCCTTTGAGGCTCTGAAGCCAGGCACTGACTTCTCTCTGGCGGCGAAAGCCCTACGTGGCCTTTTCTTCCAAGAGAGGGCTGTTTGGTCTACACTGAAAATCTGCTATCTAGTGTAGCCACCTTCCTGAGTGATCTCCACTCGATCTTCTGGATAACTTGCTGCAACTTCTGCATCAGCACTGGATGGTTCACCTTGAACTTTCATGTTATGGAGACGGCTTCTTTCCTTAATCTGTTCACATCACGGGCAGAGGCATAATGATGCTAGCTGAAAGAGCGGAGTAAATATTTGACAACGGATTCAGAATCTCAACAATTTCAGTGATATACAAACCCCATTAAAATCGTGGAATTCATGGAAAACGTCACTGCAAGTGAAAAATGAAATATCTTCCAATCCACATGACAAGGAGAAAGTTAGGAAATCCTAGCACTCACGGAAGGATTTGGTGTTTTCAATAACAGAAGGCTCCCGAATGCATAGGTAGCCCTGAGGCTGATGGTGTCCAGGCTTCATGAACAAAACCCCCTCATTCTCGGGCTGGGAGGTCCGCGTCCACAATGATGATTTCACTGCCGTGAAACAGTCTATGTGGGTGGAGAGGAACTGGCGTGGTGTGACCCTGTGGTAGAGGATAGTTGAAGAATGTTTGGAAAACCTGTGATAAACAGTTTGAGAGCAAAGTTAGAAAGTAAATACCTATTTTCAAATATTTAAAATGGTATAAAGTGAGAGATGGAATAAACCCATTTTGGTAAACTGTTTTACATCACAAGTGTCAGTCCTGACAAATGGACAGTGCCAACCATAAAAACCTGTCCTGAGATCTTTAAGTTTTAGTCGGATGGGGACAGGGGGGAAAAATAGGAAAGATACAAAACTAAAATGAATTAAATACATCTACTAAAGGCAAGAGTTGCTCACGACATTAGTGACGCGTAGTTTCATTCATTTGTTTGGAATAGCAGACACGGCCCAGAAAAATCATTTTCAGACCATGTGTAAGGAATTCCTTGCCTTCATTTATTGTTTAACATGTTAGGTCTGCCCCCAAGTGCAAAGAAGAGTTCACAGAGAAGGTAGTTGCCTGCTTCGTAAGCTTTTACGTAGGATGCCTTTGGACTTCGAGCCTCATTGATTCAATGCCCCAGATGCTTTTCATCGTAATGCACAACACTTGGGTGAAAGCATCTCTCCAAGTGTGTGAGGCGTCTTGTTGTTTTGTGACGGTAACTGGGAAAAGACGTCGCTTCTATTTCCTGTGCCACGTGGACCATACTTCTGGCTGCAGCATGACGGTTGCTTCCAGCGGTTTCCAGCAGGAAAGCCCAGGACAGATTCCTGTGCTGAGCACTGCGGCAGACATCACTTTCACACGGGGAGCCTGGGGTCCCCATCTGCAGGAGAGCTGTGTTTAAGGAGGTAGAGGGTGATCTTTGCCAAACAGTCTGGCACTGAGTGCACACTGTGTTGGAGCTCGCTGGTCTGAATCCGACACCAGGACCTTGGAGACATGATGCAGTAAGGGAAGCTGGACAGCCCTCTGTGCTGACATCACTTAGCTTAACTCCTGGTGACGGGGGCCTGTGTGCACCAGAGCATCTTTTTATAAGGTTTCACCTGCACTTAAATCAACTCTCTCGTCCTCCTCTGACTATGGGGGTTTCCCAGCACTCTGCAAATTGCCAAGGAATTATTCTAATTTACCATCTGTGTTCCTCGAGGCTGCAGAGCTCCCTGGGCTGGGGGATTGAGTGCTGGAAATACCCCATATCTACTCCTCAGGCACCTTAGGGTCCATCAGGGAAGTCTGATGATCCCCATGGTCCCTTAGTTATTTGCTTCTGTTTACCTTCCCTGTGGTGGTTTTCAGTGAGCCCACACATGGTGGTACACTTATAATCCAGGCCTCCTGCTGTAGAGACCTACATTAATCTCTTGATAACGTTTATATCATTTAGACTTTTTCGCACGTAATAACACATCATCTCCCCCATTTGGCCACCCCTTTACTGTGTGGTATTCAAGATGCCAGTGATAGATCGAGATGTTTCTCACACAAAGAACATGGTCTTTTTTTATTAGATTGCTTTGCTAGTGTTCCAAATAAGGTTGCCTTTGTGGTGCTATAGTGGCCTGTGGAGAGATGAATTCTTTTGTACGTATAACATCACCGGGACATTTGTGCGGCTAAAACAGATGACGTGATTCAAAATAATACTGTGAGGTCATATTCTTTCATGGTTCTTAGAGAATGAAATTGGAAGATTCTGTAAGTGCCTGGTGTTTTATGACAGATCCATGTGAAGAAATTTAATAGCCGGTTATGATACGCTTATATTACAGCAGAAAGACGGTGTTAGAGCAGAAAGTTGATACCCCCACCCCTGGTCTCTGGCACACAACCTTCCGGGTAAAATTTAGGCTGTGAGACAGGGGGAGGTAAAATATTTGTAAACAGCCCGTGCTAATCTTCACATTTTGCCTATGCGTCATCAGTGGCTGGGAGATAAATGTCACAAAACACCCCCCAGCCACGAGCACTTCTGTCTCTATTTCTGAATATTATCTAACGGTATTCATTCGGTTCCTCAGGAAATATGGCGTAGGATGTAAAGGTTAATAGGATGCAGTTCTTCTTTCAGGAATTTATAATCAGAGGAATAAGTAAGATAAATACCAAGTACCTCTAATAGAAAGGTGAGATTAATGAATGGCAGGAGAGAGAGAACGGGGGTGGCAGCGAGGCTGGTGGCGGAGGGGCCGGCGGCGGAAGCCATTTTGAGGAGCCGAGGGAACCGCCACAAATGGAAGGGGAGAGCCTTCACCCCGGAAGCTGAGGTGTGGGGCGGAAGCTGAGGTGTGGGGCGGAAGCTGAGGTGTGGGGCGGGACAGGAGGCGGTCTAGACGCACGGAGGTTTGGCTTCCCGGCACAGAGCCTGTCCTGGGGAGCCCCTCGGTCGTCACAGGAAATGCGGGCCTGCGCTAATGTGGCCACGCGCTGGCGGAAAACAAGCCACCTGCTTGTCAGCCACCTCCACTGGCTCAGGCACAGGCTCGAGGCTGGTGTGTGAAGCAACATGCTGCTAGTGGAGACAAACAGTGGCAAAAATTAGGTCTCTATTTGCTGAATTTACAATGCAACAAAACAAAAAAATCTAAAAGTCTGAGTACTACTTTTTTTGTTTTTGTTTTTTAGTTTATTTTTGAAAGACAGAGCGCATGCACACAGCCAGGGAAGGGCAAAGAAAGATATATGTGCAAAGTGAGAGAGTGATTATTTGGGGAATCGAAGGATTTCTGAAAGCCCCAGAGACTACCCAAGCCCTGAAAATTTTATTTATGTTAAGTATGGCTTAAAATAATTCCCTTGACACTAAGAAGTGTCTAAAAGACTTGAGACAAATATATTTTGTGGTGAAGATAGGGCCCTCCTTACATGTACTGATGCAGAAAACGTCCTATACCTCTGAGAAGCAGATACCTACACGTCCTTGGGAAAATTCCCTTGTTGTCCATGGGACGACAATTTCTCCGACTTAGGCACAGTTGCTGAGCACTGCCGCTAGAAATCACCCTTGGGGAAGATACAAGTCTCCTCTCTCTATATTCAGGTGTGTTCCTTTAATACGCACAGATCTGAAGACTTAAATGCATCCAATGGTGTTTAATGTCAACGAGTTGTCTCTGCATGTCAGTGGATCTGAGCCATCTGACATTTTGTGCCTGTTTGTTAATACTCAAGAAGAGTTTGTCAATCACCTTTGGAACCCATTGCCAAATAACCTTGCCTTTAGCCCAAAGCCACCGTTATTGCCCGGAATGGGAAGAATGAAACAAATTGCAGTTCTAATTCTTACACAGGCACTGGGCATTTCTAATGATTATTATTTTATTTTCAGCAGTAAGTACGAATAACCACAAAGCAAATGAGAAGGTTGAATATTTGGTTTGTAGATTTTCTAAAAATGTATAAATGTATTCAGTTTTAATCCCCAGATCAGTATTAGTATTTGTACAGATAAAAACCAACATAGTGAAAAGGTGACCTTACAGTAGTGGACTCTCGGTGGGGGAGGGGGATTGTGTGGATACGTGTGTGTGTGTGTGTGTGTGTGTGTGTGTGTGTGTGAGAGTGTGACATGATAGGAGAGAGATCCAGTTATACAGTTTTCTTTAATGTCACTGATTCCACACCAAGGAATGCAGGGCTCTGGGTCCATATGGCACACGCTCTAACATGGGAGATAGGGGGTCAACATCTGCACTGGTGCTATGGGTGTCTATGGAATATG
>PJEM01019808.1:0-14988 GCA_004023845.1 Helogale parvula
TTGGAGTAATTTGGAAAGTTGTTGCCGAGGAAACGGTTTCCCGTGCTTCCTTCGAGCCTTCCCCTCTGGGCAGTGGTGGAAGGGCTGCTTCTCTGCGGGCGTGGAGGGCAGGGATTTGGTCCTGTAATGTCCTAGTCCAGATGTCTCAGCCTCAGGCCCCACCGACTCCTGGTCCACTGTCGTGAGTCTGACCTGACATCACGTTGATCCTGTCTCACCCGCTTCCCTGAACTATCAGCACTTGAATAAAGGGCTCTGAACTGGAGTTCTTATAGGTTGGTTTTGTGTATATATTTTACTTTTAGAGAATTGCAATCAGTGCGATACCTTTTATTTGAGTAGCATTTTTTAGGTTACAAAATGATAGAGACATTCAAATAATTGTCGAATGAACAAATGAAGGTACTATTTTCATTAGACTCTCAGAAACATTGCTATGAAATAGGCAGGATAGAAATTAATAAACCCAATCAGTTACTTTATTCAACTCTGTCCCTGGCAATGGGTGTTGGGGTAAGATGGTGTGCGCCAGACCAATGTCCCTGTTCTCAATGAGTTTATAGTTTAGACTCCTGAGAGTTATTTCCTCTGCTGTAGAGTGGAGGAAACAGATTTAGAGACATTGACTGCCAAGGACCACACAACTAATAAGTTAGAGAGAGAGGATTCTGTTGTAGTCACTCTACAAAGTCAGAATGATCTCCTAACCTTCCAATTTGATGCCACACGCCTACCATGAATAGATGAGAAGGCTTATTACTTATATATACATAGGTGTATGATATACTTAGATCATGTAAAGGAAAGAGGAGGGCAGGCTTTTCAAGCAGATCCTAAATGATGTGAAAGGACAGGGAAAGGAAGTTAGATCCAGGTTTTTACTGAGGGTAGCTGGTGTGGGCAGGCTAAGGGTTCCTGTGTGTGGACTGGGGCTCGCTTGGTTTGATTCACTCACACCAAAGGTGAGAGCACCCAGACTTCTCTTACCAACTTGCCCATTTGGGGGGAAAAAAGAAGAAAACAGAAAGGTGAGGCCTAAAAGCTGTCAGCAGGCAAACATTGAAAAATTGAATGAGACTCCCTATTATAGTTTACCCAGATGTTGGGTTAATGACTGAAATGTACCATTTTTTTAAATTTAGTTGAATTTGCTGTAGTGTAAGTAAGCCATCCTGGCTTCTATGAGGTCTCCAGCCTGTAAGGAAAATGGAAGTTCCATCAAATGCCTTGTTCAAGAGCCCAACAGTGTATTTTGAGAAATAAAATGAGTGCCTTGGTCACTATTAGTACCCTTCTGGAACTCAAAGAGGCATAATGAGTGTCTTGGTGAGGCCAACTATGGTTCACTAAGTTGAACCCAAGTCACTCCTCAGATTTCCAAAGTGTTCAGAAGAGTGGTGACCTCTTCTACCACCATGACATTTGACCAAAGAATGAGGACAGGGGAGGGCAGGGCCTCGTGCAAGTCAGATATGCTGGGGGGCTCAGATTTGGTTTTATCTGATAGCAAGGAGGCCTTGGCCGTTGTGCTGAGCTTGCACGGTGTTGCTGTTAAGACTCGGTAAGGTCTGGGTATGGAGGGTCACAGACGCAGGGTTTGTAGCGTTTCTATTTCCAGGAGAGTCCAGTATGCTGTCAGTAACTCCTACTCTAAATGTATATAAAGTGGGGCCTTGCAGATGGTTTCTTGCTTTAGAAGCCAGTAGAAAACTTATAGACATTATGGGTGGTTCAGAGACTCCAGGACTCATTAAAAGAATCTGCTAAAGAGTCGATAATGAAGGGTTCATGTGTGTGTTTAGGGGAGGGGAATAAACTACTGGGAGTGTCTGTTATATTATCATATTGACAAAGAGTCGAATCTTTTTGGGAAGGATCCTCATTCAGCATGACTGATTTGCAAGTAATAGTGTAAATAGACTTAAGTAAAACTTGTAAATGAGGAATATATTGGTCTAGATGCCCCAAATGCCTAACACAGGATGGGCTTATTGTAGTGTTATGGGTGCTAAGAGGGTCAATAGTAATTTTTTGACATTGGCAGGAATGGAGTGGCCCTTGGTTTAGGCAAGGGTTTTCAGAAATTTAACTAACGTGGCAGGCCATAGGGCCGTGTTTGGGACAATGACCTGTCCCCGTTTCGTGAGCTCTTTTGTGCATATTTGTATGTCGCGAGTGTGTATGCCAAAAGAATGTCCCGAGAGGAAGATGTAAGCAATGTATTGTCATTCTTGTGCCCCTGGAGTAAAGTGGATACAATTCCAATCTTGCCTGTAAAAGTTGCATGTAAGGGCAAGCCTTTTAAGGTATGTTGTGCCTAGCTAGGTAAAGGTACCCTGTGTCCCACCAGAGGTGAAGGCAAAATGTGACTGAGAGCTTATTGAGACACTGAACAGAATATTAGCCACATTTATTATATCGTATATTTACCAGTTCTAATTGGATAGCATCAATAATTTCAACAGTATGTGGAAAAAGGGCCTTCATGGGTAGCATCAAGGGCACAGTCATCAATTGTGAGGCACCATTCATTTTTCCTACTTTAATAAGCCACCCTTGGCTGTTAAATGGAGACACAGTAGAGATGGTCACTCTTTCATGAATGAGGTCTTATATAATAAATCCCAATCCTTGAAGGCCCTGTTTCATGTTATATTGAGTTGAGTTGTGTTTACTTTTTTACTAGGGGTTGAGTGGGTGGTCCATGGCTTTTTAAAAAGCCCTTTGTATTGGCACCAAAACAGACACATAGACCAATGGAATGAAATAGAAAACCCAGAACTGGGCTGACAAATGTATGGCCAATTAATTTTTGATAAAGTGGGAAAGAGTATGCGATGGAAAAAAGACTGCCTCTTTAGCAGGTGGTGCTGGGAGAACTGGACAGCACCATGCAGAAAAAAGAACGAGACCACTTTCTTACACCACACACAAAAATTAACTCAAAATGGCTGAAAGACCTGAATGTGAGACAGGAAACCATCAAAACCCTCGAGGAGAAAGTAGGAAAAAACCTCCTAGACCTTCACCAAAGCAATCTCCTACTCGACACATCCCCAGAGGCAAGGGAAATGAAAGCAAAACTGAACTCTTGCGACTTCATCAAGACAAAAAGCTTCTGCACTGCAAAGGAAACAATCAAGAAAACTAATAGGCAACTGACAGAATGGGAAAAGATAGTTGCAAATGACGTATCAGATAAAGGGCTAGTATCTAAAATATACAAGGAACTCACCAAACTCCACACCCACAAAACAAATAACCCAGTGAAGAAATGGGCAGGAGACATGGACAGACACTTCTCCAAAGCGGACATCCAGATGGCCTACAGCCACATGAAACGATGCTCAACATCACTCATCATCAGGGAAACACAAATCGAAACCACACTGAGATTCCACCTCATGCCAGTTAGAGTGGCTCAAATGAACAAATCAAGAGACTATAGATGCTGGTGAGGATGTGAGAGACAGGCACCCTCCTAAACTGTTGGTGGGAATGTAAACTGGTGCAGCCGCTCTGGAAAACAGTGTGGAGGCTCCTCAAAAAACTATCCATAGAACTCCCTTATGACCCAGCAATAGCACTGCTAGGGATTTACCCAAGAGAGACAGAAGTGCTGATGCATAGGAGCACATGTACCCTTTGTTCATAGCAGCAATGTCAACAATAGCCAAAATATGGAAAAAGCCTAAATGTCCATCTCCTGATGAGTGGATCAAGAAATAGTGGTATATATACACAATGGAGTACTACATGGCAATGAGAAAGAATGAAATATGACCATTTGTAGGAAAGTGGATGGACCTTGAGGGTGACATCCTAAGCGAAATAAGTCAGGCAGAGCTGGACAGATACCATATGTTTGCACTCATAGGTCTTACAGGAAATTTTCAGAATGATCTAGCTTCAAGAAAAGCAAGCAGTTAGTAGTGCTTAAGAAAAATTGATTCAGTATCTAATGGGTAGTTGATACCTGTCACAACACAGCATTTTATATACCGTTAAGTGAAACTGCAATACAATCTAAGTTTATTTTGGGAGTGCTTGCTGTATAATTGGATTTAATGAAATCTTTAGAGGTGCAGTAGGCATGACTTTGAGTAGATAATGAAAGAAAATGCAAAATGCTTATGGATTCATGATGTGGTTTCATCTTAGGTTGGGCAAACCATGCAGTATTTAATACACAGTAGCAGAATATTTACTATTGAAGCTTGAAAAGATGTGAGTTCTTTGTGTGCAATCTTTCACTGATGCATGTGAGAGGGTTTTCTTTTTTTTAATATTTTTACATTGTGTACTTGTTCTGCTTATTGGTGGTGTTTGCTTATTTAATACATCCGTCAAGGACAGAAATTACATGCTGGTTGTTTTTTTCCCCTAGGAAGTGTGTCTTGGGTTTTTCCCTTATTATTTTCTCTACCTTTTTTTTCTTTTTCCTCTTCTTTTTTAGGTGGTGGGCGTGGTTATGTTTAAATGAAGTTGTTTTTACAACACCAAAGACTTAATCATCCATTTCCTATATAAAAAGTGGCTACTTTTTTGCATGGACCTCAAGTATATTGTAGTAGAGAGGTGGAATTTAAGGAAAGGTATGAAGCAGGCTGTGTGTTAGCTTATGGGCAAGTAATAAATTGTATCAATTATCTTGAATGTATCATAGATAAACTGCTATATAATGATTGCCACTTCAGATAGTTGTGAAATTAGGTGATTAACTAGTTGTTATTTATCCTTCTAAATTTTGTATAAGTCTAGTTACATGAAATAGAAGTTGTGGTTTTGATTTTTTGCTTTTCTCTTTGGAGTGTCATTGTAACTACTGTATTGTAAATGATGGAAAATAATTGCATATGTTAAAAATTGTGTTATATTAAAAAATAAAATAAAAGAAGGTAGTCAAAGAAAAAGAAAGCCCTTTGTATGCTGCAAAGACTCTATTTAAATTTATTGTTGGGTCAGAGCATCCATTGCCTATATGGAATATTTTAGAGTGATGTGTACCATACTATTACCAGGGAGAATTTTGGCAAGGCAGAAGTTCTTGTGGTTCAAGTGAGACATACCAATTTATTATCTACTTTATGTTAAGTGATTCCCTAAATTTAGTGGGATCTCCAGTATAACTGTAGTTTGAGTGCAGTATCGATGAAAGCTATGTAAATCTGCCACTTGATGCATGTCAGCAGATGTTGAAGTTAATTCAAAAACATATGCTATAGAGATACAAAAGTCAGTCTTTATCTTTTGTTGTACAAATTATTTTAGTAAGTTTTGGGTTTCCAACTGAGTCAAATTGTGGACTTTTGTTTCAGTTTTGTTGTTGTTGCTTTGTTTCTTTCTTTTTTTTTTTTTCTCTTTCTAGATGTGGTGAACAATATATTTCAAGTGGAGGGAATCCTGTTTATCATTTATATTTATAAATTTTATTCTCCAGAGAGCCTCAAGTCAGTATCACTAGGGGTAGGGGCACGTGGTTCCTTTGTGGAGTTTAAAAACCCTGAGCTTCGGGCGCCTGGGTGGCTCAGTCGGTTAAGCGTCCAGCTTCCGCTGAGGTCATGATCTCACAGCTCATGGGTTCAAGTCCCACATCTGTGCTGAAGGCCGAGAGCCTGGAGTCTGTGTCAGATTCTGTTTCTCCCCGTCTCTCTCTGTCCCTAACCTGCTCAAGCAAAAACAGGAAAACCAACCCTGAGCTGAAGCTGAGTTTGAGTTACCCCTTTGCTGTGCCAATGGGCGTCCTGGCTGCCTTTCTCTGTAACCTGGAGGATCAGGATTTTTGTTACAGCAGAAGCAAAAGCAGCAGTGGCATCAGAGCAACAGCTTAGAACAAGGGAAGTATTTAGGGGTCCTGGTGAGCGATGTGTTCTCACAATGGTTGCTCCCTTCCCTTTTCCCAGCTCTTTTATTTTTTCCTCTCTCTTTTCACTTCACAATGACTCTCTTTCACGATGACTCTCTTTCATGAGTTCCCACCCAAATGGGTCCATCTCTTGCACAGAATGTACGCTTTCCCCAGAATACTCTATAGATTGGGGGGCTAGTGCCTGATCCATTTATTTTAACTACATTGTTTCTGTAAATCAGAGTTAATTTACCAATTTCCCTCAAATGGTTAGTAAGTTTGTTTCCATGTTCTTAGTATTATAAACAGTGTTGACTCCATGTGCACAGGGTTTGTTTATACCATTTTAGACCTGAGTAGACATTCCAATTATTCTCCAAAGAGGTTGAACTAATTGTCACCCCCTTTACATAATATTTTTTACTGTTTAAGTATTCCTCTAGCTGACTAAGAATTTCTGGAAGCTAAGACCTTTCTTTGATTCATTTTGGAATCCCCAGTGCCAATTAAACTACCTAAACTGCTAATGAGTCGTAGTAGTTGGAGATATTTGTCACATGTGTAAATATATGAACTGTAGAAGAGAAAACATGTTAGTTCCTGTTTTCTAAATGCTTAAGTATTGTGTTCAAGTGAATTTGTATATTTTGAACATTAACTCTTCTTTTTTTTTTTAATGAGGAAACCTTTTTATTTATTTTTTTAATAGTTTATTGTCAAATTAGTTTCCATATAACACCCAGTGCTTTAACTCTTTTCTTTTTAAAAGGAGCATTTCTCAGTAAGTAATTTTAATTGTTGAGACTTGTTTCCAGGTAATAAATGCAGGGGATTCACGCTTTGCCCGCGAGCCACAGGAGGAGTTAGAAGAGAATCCTAGCCCAGTTGTGGATGAGAATAATATAGTGTCACCAAAGGAACAGGGGCCCAATTTACATCCCTGGAGAGGTGACTGGAGCTTTTGGGTAATATGTTTTCTTTTCTTATTTTCCTTTTAATCTTCAATGCAAATTTAAGGTTTATAGCAGTTCATATAATGTTTATGACATTTGCTTAGCTTCTTGATTTTAGATCTTTAAGTTTTAGTCCAGAGTCCAAGACATTTCTGATTATGCTCTCCTTTGGCCCACTAGAATGCACGGTTGCCTGGTTTGATGGAGTGGAAAGATCTGGTTCAATTTCCCTGGGAGAAAACGCCAGCACAGAGTTGGATTCTACCTACATTGTTCTTCACTATATTGGCAGAGACGAACATTATGCAGAAACCATATTTCTAAATGTTACTGAGAAACCAGCTATGTTACATAACTTTGATTGAAAGAATTAGTTTTGGTACCTAAAAGGAAGTTTTACTATGTGTGTCCTGTGGTATATAATAATTATAAGGTAAGTTTTCAAGTTAGGAGTTTCTTGTTCTCTTTGCCCTTTACTTCATTGCAGAACAAGGATGCGTCAGGTTTCCCCACTGTAAAATGAGACTCCTGTAATATGAGTCTCAAAAAAGAGACTTTTAGGTGCAGAGTGTCTTTTGGTAGGAACAACATTTCTATTGCCATATGAATGCTAGCATTTATTATCTTAAAGGGCTCATTCCAATTCTAGCAATTCCTATCAGAGTTATGAGATAGTTGAGAGAATCTGGTATGATTCAACTATAGCTGAAATTTATATATGATTATGAGGCATCTATACTTCCCATGTTAACTCATTAGAAAGCTGCTCTCTTGACAGTTAAGTGTACTTGGTAGCAGAATATCTTATCGTTTTACAGTAGCCTAAAGAAATATAATATTAATATTAATAGGTTACAAGGATTAGTACAAGTATCATTATTCTGTTCATAATTAGCAGCTCAGTTATTGAATGATATTGAATCTTAATGTGAATAATGGTTTCTGACTTCCTATTAAGAAACTTAACCATAAGTTCTTTAAAACCATATCTGAAGGAAAATGTTTAATTGCTAACAAATATACCAAATCATTACACTTCCTGAAAGTCATATCATCTATATTGATTGTATGATTCTTGATTCCCTTCAGAGACAATGTGTGACACTGTAGTGTTCTGGCCTTCTGCACTATGATTGCGTAGCTTTGTGATAGATTGGAAAACCTTGAGAATTCCAACAGCTATCTCTGGGGCTAAATAGTCACTGTGGCTATACTTTGCAGACTTAACGAAAGAAGAAGGGGAAAGCAAAAAAAGGAACAAGCAGGGGAATGAGGATTTCGAAATAGGAGAGAGGAAAACTGTCGTATGTGGGGTCAACAGACTTGGCTTTACCTGTCAGCTGATTAGAAATGCAGAGTCTCGGGCCCAACCTCAGACCTACCGAATTAGAGTCTTTGTTTCACAAGAATTCTGGGAGATTTGTATGCACATTCAAGTTTGTGAAGCACTTGTGTAGAGTGTTGAAGGTCAACTTTATCTCAGTTTAGGTCTATATGCTAATTATAAGCATGTTATTTTGAGGAATTAAAAAAGTTTTTTATAATGTTTATTTATTTTTGAGGGAGAGACAGAGCGTGAGTGGCGAAGGGGCAGAGAGAGAGAGGGAGACACAGAATCTGAAGCAGGTTCTAAGCTCTGAGCTGTCAGTACAGAGCCCAATGCGGGGCTCAAACTCCCAACCCGTGAAATCGTGATCTGAGCTAAAGTCGGATGCTTAACCAACTGAGCTACCCAGACATCCTGAGGAATTATTTTTCAGAATAATTTTCATGTGAGTTCACATGGAATAAATTTAAAGACAAATACAACATCTTAAAAGTTTTACTGATTTTTCAGAGGTTACTTGTCCAGAAACTGTGCTATCAAAACTGAGAAGCAAGCACAACAAAAAGAGCCTGAATAGCTAGTGAAGTTCATGCTAATGTATCTTGTGGAGGAGAATTCCTCAAGTCTTCGTTTGGAATATCTTTCATATTTTTTGACATATTTTGATAAGCCTACATTAGTTGTTTCTCATTTTATAATTGAATAGAAGATTGGAGATAAGGGAATTCCTCAGTGATAACATGTGGACAACAGCAAGAAATGACATCAGCAATTCAAAAAGTGTAGCAACCTGGGCTTCTTAATGTGGAGGCCAGAGGTCTATACAGATTAACTGCCTCTAAAAGAATATGGTTACTGGCAGGAGCGATCACTAAGAAGTCTTCAGAGTAATGCACTTTTTCTCTGCCATTTTCCATCTATCTGCTTCTACCACGGACCCCACCATGTTGCTATTTTCACATTCTCCTGGCAATAATGTTGGTATTGATTGAATATAATAAGATGGCTGTGTTCACTGGGGGATCCAAATTCAACACAGGAAAGACCAGAACTACAGCAGGAGAAGATTTGTGAGGCACGTGACTCAGTAGTTACCCAAAGAATTGAAAAAGTGTCAGAGCCATTTCACTGGGACACCCAAGGAATCTGGATTTGCGCTTTTCACTTTTGGAAGGTTTCTACCAAGAAGAATTGATAACTTTTTAAAAATATTTTTTAATGTTTATTTATTTTTGTAAGAAATAGAGACAGCGCATGAGCAGAGGCAGGGCAGAGAGAGAAAGGGAGGCACAAAATTCAAAGCAGGCTCCAGGCTCTGAGCTGTCAGCAGAGAGCCCAGTGTGGGGCTTGAACCTAAGAGCCGTGAGATCATGACCTGAGCCGAAATCGGACACTTAACCCACTGAGCCACCCAGGTGCCCCAAGAATTGATAACTTTTTAAAGTTTTGTTATTAAGAGAGTTAAGCTCCCAGGACCTGAAAAATTCACTAGCGTGAATTAACTCATATATTTTGACCTGGCTGACTCCGTTGTTCCAGAAGAGTGAATTTAGAGGGAAGCATGGTATCATTGAATGAATTGGAGATTGGGAACAAAAAATGTGAGATAGAGTATGCTCTGTGACTGGTGATTTCACTGTGTGGTGCTCTTGGCTATGTTGTTTAACCTGTCCGGGGCCTCGTTTCTCAAATGAGAGATTGGACTATAGTATCGCAACATTAGTGTGACTTGAGTCAATAGGGAAAAATGTGGATGGGGTGTTTGGCTAGCAAGTGCTCCTAGTTTACATTCCTGGTAGCTGCATATCAGTCATAAAAAACTCTGTGCAAATAGAGTGGGAGTATGTTACATGGGGAGCACCTTGCCTCAAGCGGGGTAGAAGGGATGAAAAGTGCTAGACATGGTAGACAAGAGGACCTGCTGTTTGTAATATGGAAAAGATATTTTCATAATTCCCCTAAAGTAAAAAATTGCGAAAAGTTGGCAGAAGGATACAAGACAGTGAAACAAAGTTTATTAAAGTTTTTTTTTTTTGTCATTGCTGAGGCTGGTTTCTCTGAGACCCTATGCATTTAATCTTTTTTTAAACATTTACTTTTGAGAGACAGAGCGTGAACAGGGGAGGGGCGGCGAGAGAAAGAGACACAGAATCTGAAGCAGGCTCCAGGCTCTGAGCTAGCAGTCAGCACAGAGCCCGATGCGGGTCTCAAACCCACAAACTGTGAGATCATGACCTGAGACTAAGTCTAAGTCGGCTCAACCAACTGAGCCACCCAGGCGCCCCTCTATCCATTTAATCTTGTGCTGCTTAACAGATTGGCTAGTAAGTGTCTATCTGACAGTAGCGTTTTATCTTTTCAATTTTATTTACTTATTTATTTTCCTTCCAGGGTAGTTAGCTGCTGACAGTAGGACTTTAAAGAAGTTAGATCAAGTCACCAAAGCACTGGACAGTGAGACCAACAGCTGCAGATTTCCTATTTCAATCCTGTAATATAAAGATAGGAATCTTAATTGTTATTTTTGTTTTCTTTTGTATTTAAAAATGAAAGTATTTAATCCTACTATGGGGGAAATGAGTTTTATTAATAACTTTTAACTCCCAGTATAACAAAAATTGTGTGAAAGGGGAGAGAATAAACTTGAAATACGCTTAATGGCAAACAAATCTTTATGCCTTTGCCCTTTACTGTTAGTAAAAATACACAGCTAAAAAACCCACAACCAACCAACCAAACAAAAAAAAACCACTAAAAATACCCACAAAACAAAAACACTTTTTTCCCCTGACTAAAATGATGATTCTAGGTAGATTAATGTCCCAGAGGAAAAGCATACAGAGGTCTGCAGAAGATGCATTTATTTAATGTAACTTCTCTCCATGATGTTGAGCTAGTAACCACTGAAAGTAGTTAAAAGCATTTGAGATTTCCTGTTGCTTATGTTTAGAAAATGACATACTTGCCTGGACTTAAAAAATTTTTTTTTGATGTTTGTTTATTTTTGAGAGAGAGAGAGAGAGTGAGTGAGCACGAAGATGACTGTGAGAGGGGCAGAGAGAGAGAGAGGAAGACACAGAATCTGAAACAGACTCCAGGCTCTGAGCTGTCAGCACAGAGCTCGATATGGGGCTCAAATTCTGGAAGGATGAGATCATGCCCTAGGCCAAAGTCAGACACTTAACTGACTGAGCCACCCAGGCACCCTTTACCTGGATTATTTAATAGAAGTAATAGTGCTTTGGGTAAGGTACTTAATATTAAGCATTCCTTTTTACCTTGGTATTTCCTTAATATTAAGGTTCCCTTTAAAGATATTTGTCATTTGTATACATTTATTTCTTTAATAACTGATTAACTCGATAATTGTGTTTTATTTTATTAAAAAATTTTTAATGTTTATTTATTTTTGAGAGACAGAGACCGAGGGTGAGCAGGGGTGGCGCAGAGAGAGACACACACACAGAAACCAAAGCAGGCTCCAGCCCTCGAGCTGTCAGCACAGAGCCTGATGCAGGGCTCAAATCCACAAACCGCGAGGTCAGGACCTGAACCTAAGTCGACTGCTTACCCAACTGAGCCACGCAGGTGCCCTGATAATTGTATTTTAAAAGTGGAGGCATTTATAAAGTTTTCTAATTGTGTAACTAAAATGAATGTTTTTAGGCATGTTATTCTTTGAGTTTGTATTTGAAAATCTTGGCAAATATACGTAGAATAAAAAGATATGAAATCTCATATCCCTCTGATCTTTGAATCAGGACGGGAGTCAGGGAAAAAAAGAAAGAGTAGGAGAGTTTAAGAAAGAAAGAGAAGGAGAGTTCAAATTTGTCATTTAAAAAATATTTTTGTTCTAAAACATTTTAAGGATAAAACAAATGTAGATTTTGAAACATTATATGTGTCCAAATAGTAACTAGTATTCTTGTGTTTTGATGGAAAATATGTAGAGTTGAATTTTTTGAGATCATAACCAACTGTTTTTTCTAATTATACAAGAAATCATAAATGTAGACCTTATACTTTTCATTGGCTTATAGCATGATCTTAGTCATGTTTTTCACAAGTAAGCTTTCTTACTGGATAGTAACTTGTCACAAACATGATATAGAGTTAATCCACCATGAGGATTAATGTTTCACTGTAAGAAAATCAATAAAAACCAAAACCCAAGAGGCTTAATTAGTATATCTGTAACATACCTTGGCAACTTTGGAAAAGGTGTTTTCTATAATCAAACATTGTCCCCCACACAACATATCTTGAATTTATTTCAGCTAAAAAGGATATTTTAGACATTGACTTTGGTAGCTGATAAAAAAGAATGAACTTATTTTCTAGTTTCTGGTGGATTTGAAAATCATGTTTTATTCACTAAAATTCAGTGATAGCGAAATTTTGATTGAAAATCTAGACATGTCAGTACTTTTAGATTTCATTATAAGGGAATCGGAACTAATATTTCTGGCAATATGGAAAGAGGACCATTTAACTTAAAAACTCTTCTTTTACAAAGTACCCAAAAGTGCTGATGAAGTGTTACAGACATGTTTCTAAATTGTCTGTCTGGGCTCACAAAATAGCAAGGGAACTACCTCAGGGCTAAAAAAGAAGAGAGAACTGATGACCAGAGTTGTAAGCACATGAGTTAAGTCAGAGGCAGCCCTAAGGAGTTTATTAGTCTCTGTGAGGAAAGCTTTAATGGCTACACTGGGATAGAAGACGTGTTTTGGATGAATTAGAACGAAGAAATCCTTCTAAAGCCATGACTTTTGAAAGATTATACACTCTGTCAAAGGTAGTCTAGGAAGAAAATCTACCTACATCGGCCCATTGAAGACAAGGAAGCTTATTTGTCTAAACTTGGGCTTGGGGTGGTGGGGGAGAGAAATATTCCTGAGCGTCCACAACTGTAGTCGATTTCTCATGAAACTTTGAGACCTGAATTTAATACTTTATGAGTGAGTAGAAGGAGATTCAATAACTAGCGTATTCGTTGCTTCAAAATGTTAGATAAAACTACTAGCTAAAGACTATAAAACCATTATCTGATATTATTTAAGACTTAATAGAAGAAATTAAGCATGTGATAAATGGATAAGACATGCTTTTTCAAAATGATTGTTTATTTATTTATTTATTTATTCATTTTGAGTGAGTGCGTACGTGTGCAAGCACGCATTTGCACACATGAGTCAAGGGAGGGGCAGAGAGAGAGGAGAGAGAGAATCTCAAGCAGACTCTGTGCTGACAGAGGGCGCTGTTCGTGAGCTCCATCCCATGAACCATGAGATCATGACCTGAGCTGAAATCAAGAGGCAGTCACTTAACCAACTGAGCCACCTAGGTGCCCCTGATAAGACAGATTTGGAAAACAAACCACATTCAAGTTTTAGAAGTGAAAAATATGGCCATTGAAATAATAATTTAAAAGTTCAGGGGACAGGGGAAATATCAGCTAAAGAGAAAATCAGAAAACTGGAGGATATATATGAGGAAGTTATTCACACTGTACCACTGAGAGATAAAGATAGAACATTTTAAAGAGAATGGCTTGCGATATAAGAAGAAAAGTAGAGGAGTCTGTTATGAATCCAATAGAAGTTTCAGAAGATCAGCATAAAGGCAACATTCAAAAAGAATAGGGCTGGAAAATTTCTACTCTTGATGAAAGACTTCAGAATCTGGAGGTACAGTGAGTCTCTCACAGGATAAATGAAAAGAGTATACGAGCAGAGACATTAATCATATACGTGGCAAAGGTAGATACACATCAATGAAGCTAGGAGTAGTCTTTTTAAAAGTTTATTATTTCTTTAGTAATCTCTATACCCAACATGGGACTTGAACTAGTGACCCCAAAATCAAGAGTCACATGTTCTTCTGACTGAGGCAGCCAGGTACCCCAGGATAATCTTAATAATTCATTTGAGTGTCTTCTGTGTGAACACAGCGGTGTCCCTGCCATTCTAGAGCTGACTGGAAGATGGATAGCATACACCTAAGCAAATGTATAATCTTTTCTTGTCGTTTCAAGTTTTTATTGAACGCTAGTTAACGTTTAGTGAAATATTGGTTTCAGGAGTAGAATTTAGTAACTCATCACTTACATACACCACCCGGTGCTCATCACAAATGCCCTCCTTAATACCCATAATACCCATAAGTCATGTAGCCCATGTCCCTGTCTACCTTCCCTCCAGCAACCCTTAGTTTGTTCTCTATAGTTAAGGGTCTTTAATGGTTTGCCTCTCTCTCTCTCTCTCTCTCTCTCTCTCTCTCTCTCTCTCTCTTGCACATGTGTAATATTATGTCAGGTAGTGATAGAAGCTCTAGCGATAATAGAAGAATGTAAGGTGTAGAATCTTTGGGGTTTTAAGCAGGAGGTGTAATGGTTTGCCCCGCACTCTCTCTCTCTCTCTCTTTTTTCCAAATGTGTAATATTATGTCAGGTACTGATAGAAGCTCTAGCGATAATAGAAGAATGTAAGGTGTAGAGAATCACATGGAAGGCAGTAGCATTTTCAGTCGGGATGGTCTGGAAAAGCTTCTCCGAGGAGGTGCCACTTGAGAAAGCCCTATATGAGGGACAAAGAAAGAACACAGATGAACCGTGTGAAGAAAGGAAAAGGGAAGTGGTGTTCTGTGGAAAGGCACGAGTTCGAGAATCAGACTGGCTTGTTTGACAGTTTCCTGATGGGGTCAGATGTGGTGAGTGAAGAAGAAAAAGATCCAGGATAAGAATTCCTAGGTTTTTGATCAGTGCAACTGGGTCCATGGAAGCATCATGTCGGAGGAGAGAAAGATGCATACGGTGGGGGGAGGAAGTGGTGTTGGGAGTTGGGAAAATGAAATTGGGG
>PJEM01019810.1:0-14973 GCA_004023845.1 Helogale parvula
AACTCACCAAACTTCACACCCACAAAACAAATAACCCAGTGAAGAAATGGGCAGAAGACATGAACAGACACTTCTCCAAAGAGGACATCCAGATGGCCTACAGGCACATGAAACGATGCTCAACATCACTCATCATCAGGGAAACACAAATCAAAACCACACTGAGATACCACCTCACACCAGTCAGAGTGGCTAAAATTAACAAATCAAGAGACTATAGATGCTGGCGAGGGTGTGGAGAGATGGACACCCTCCTAGTTTATCTGTTATAAGTATGGCTACTCTGGCTTTTGATGACCATTAATATGATGGTTCTCCGTTCCCTTATTATAAATCTGCAGGTGGCTTTAGGTCTAAAATTAGTCTTTTATATGCAGCATCTAGATGGTCTTATTTTCTTATTCATCCTGATACACTGTGTCTTTTGATTGAAGTAGTTTAGTCCATTGACATTTAGAGTGAGTACTGAAAGATACAAATTTCGAATTTTGTGTCAATGTGTTGTCTGTAGAATTGGAGTTTCTGGTGGTGTCTTCTGTTCCTTTCTAGTCTTTGTTGTTTTTTTTTTCTCCACTCAAAGAGTGGAGGAATCGTTCTATAATTTAGATGTTACTTCTTTTTAACAAGTCACTGAGTTCTTTAAGTCTTGTATCATGCTCTTTTGCCTTTGTTTCCTTCTATTTTTATGCTTAATTATTCTCCATAGTTTTATCTTCTATATTGCTCATTTGCTGTTCTGCTTTATCCATCCTTGCCATTGTGGTGTCCATTCAAGATTGCCTCTTGGTTATAGCATTTTCCATTTCATCCTATTAGATTTTACTTATATCTCTCCTAATTTCTAGGCTAATTGCAAACGCAGCTAGTATTCTTATTATCATGGTTCTAAATTCTAGTTTAGACATCTTATATCCGTGTTTATTAAGCCCCTACTATCATTTTATCCTGTTCTTTATTTTGGGATGAATTCCTTCATTTTGTCATTTTGGAGGGAAAAATAATAAAACTAAAAATTAAAAATTAAGAAGAATGAAAAATAAAGGAAGCTAGATCATAGATGTGTTTTGGTCTGGTTGATGAAAGAAGCTTGACAGAATAGAGAAAAAAGGGAAAGAAAAGGGGAAAAGGGGTAAGAAAAAATTTAAAAACGACAAAATATTTATAGGACAAAATAAAATAAAGAAAATTAAATAGAATAAAATTTTAATAAAAAATATAGTCTTCTTCTTTATCCAAGAAAGAAAGAAGAAAATTTAAGCAGTTACAGAATCAATGAAAACAGACAAATAAATGAACAAGCAAACAGAATGAAACCCAAATGAAGTTACATTCAGTTTCTCTTTGAACTGAAATATGAAGCTCTCTGTAGTCTGTACACTGAGCACGTGGAGTGACTCCTCCACCACCTTAACTCCACAAAGAACATCTTAAAGTATGGTCAACATCTGTAGAAGTTTATGTGAACACACTATATCCAGATGCAAACCCTTAAATAATCCAGAAAATAAGACTTCATTACCCAAAATAAGCATGGAAATTTTTAAAATGTGATCATAAAAAACAGATGAATGCACATAGGTAGCGAGAAGGAGTAAAGTTCTCCCAGAAAACACTTTAAAATAGCAAAGATTTGGGAAGTATGAGAAAAAAATTTAAGTGGTATGAAGGATGGACTAAAAGTTCCCATATCCATCCCAGCAGAGATTGTATAAAGGATGAGGTAGTGGGAGGGAAGTCGTACAGGGATAGAAAGGATCTTTATATTCCATGATGAGCAAGTTGAGTGCTGAGCAGAATGAATGGGAAAAGTCTCTTGCTTCTATACACTTTGGTAAAAATGTAAGACACCAACAATATAAAATCGAAACTTAGGAGAATCTTTAAAACTCTTAGAATCAGAACTAAAAGTAGCTCAACGAAATGAGCATCTACTTGGTATCAGATGTTCCTTTGATACATTGAATCCTAGTATAATGAAGCAGATATGAGAAAGAAGGCATAATTGAAGTTATAGATAAAATGTTTTAATGTTTATTTTGAGAAAAATAGAATAAGCAGGGGAGGAGCAGAAAGAAAGGGAGACAGAAGATCCCAAGTGGGCTCTGCCCTGACATCAGTGAGCCCAATGTGGGGCTCGAGCTTATGAGCTGTGAGACCATGACCTGAGCCCAAATTGGATGCTTAACTGTCTGAGCCATCCAGGTGAGCCTGGATGAAAATTTTAAATTATAAGAGCATGCTATATTTAAAAAATCTTGTTAAATGAAAATTTTTTAGAAAATCATTACCCAAATGGGCTAAGGAAGAGTTTAAAAAAGGGGTAAAAGAGGAAGAAAATGGAGAAGCTATCCAAATATCTATACTATAAAAGGCCACCAATTCCTGATCTTCCATAGATTATAGCTGCCAAATTTGAAAAACACAAAATTTTTGTTTTATAAACTATTACAAAGATAGAAAATAAAGGAAGGTTTCCTAAATTAGGCTAAGATTAGCATGTCTCTTACACCCAAACTAGAAAAAATTGGCATGTAAAAGGGAAAGAAGTTTTTAGGCAAATCTCATCTTGGAACAAAGATGCAAACCCTTAAATAATACATTAATAAATAAATTCCAAGAATGTGTAAAATGAATATTAATTCACATTGTTTTATCACTCCATTTCCCCTTCTCTATTACTTAGAAGCAGTATTTTCTTCCATGCATTAGTTAGCTATCTGATGCATTTAAGACTGTTTTTTCCTTTAGCTTTTTAGTTATTCTCCGTAGAAAGGTTGGTCTAAATTATATGGTCTACTGTTCCAGGAATAGAGGGTCTAGAACTCTAATTTTTCAGAAAACGTAATCTGGTGTACTGAAATATCAGATATACACATAAATTCTAAATGAAATATAGTATGGGGGGGGATGAAGAATCTCCTATATTACTTTCTTGGCCAAAGGTACGGTTTAAGAAGAGAGAGGAGGAGGATTCTTTTCCTAAGCAAGACACAAAACTCATGCTATAAAAAAGATAAAATTACTAAACGTGACCACATACAAATTTAGACTTTAAATGTGCATTAAGCTCATTGAAAATTGACAATTACAAATTTAAAATCCCTTGACAAAGGACATCATAAATAATGTTAAGGGACAGAAGGCAAGAGAACATATTTGGACCCTGTATAGCAAAGAATGTTGTCCATAACAGGAAGGGAGGATTTACAAACCAATAAGAAAATGCCAAGGAACTAGTTCCCCATTCTAATGAGCCACATTTATCAAGAAGCAATTCACAGAACAAAAATGGATAAACCTAAGCTAATCAGCTTCACTAATAATCGGTGAGATGAAACTAGACCACAGATAAACTAGTGCCAGCATGTGCTGCTGACAGTAGCATAAAATATGTGTACCTTTAGCCAGCATTGTCTCTCTGATCGTCTGTCCTAAAAGATTCACACAGCTTATAAAGATGTTTTGGGAAATCTTCAGTGCCCCTCAGTGCCTACATAAAAGTTAAATATCCAAACTATGAAGTACTCTGTAAGCTGTTATAAATATTGGGATAGATTTATATATGCTTCAGGGAAATATCACTATGAAAAAAATTAGGTAAAAAATGTTTGAGAACTCTTCTTTTTCATTTATGTAAAAGAATCCCATGTGTATTTGTGCATACATATTTATAAATGTAAAACAAAACTAGAAAAATGCACACCAAGTTACTAGCAGTGTCTGTGTGGGAAGCATTTGAGAGCTGGATGTGGATGAGTGGGGACTTTCACATGTTTCTCTTCATAATAATATGTTCCTTGAATATTTAATAATGAACTGTATTCATTTATTATTTATATATTAAAAGAAAAAAGGATGGTGCATAGACTGTGAGATACAGTTGAAGGAACCTGAGCCTTGGAATCAACCAAACTTAGCTTCTGTCATCCTGGCTTTTTCTTGCTGGCTCTTTGACTTAAGGCAAGTCACTCAGGCTTTCTGAACCTTCATCTGAATTTAAAATGAGGGTAATCAAACAAAAGCATGTGTGTAAATGTCACATAGTGCTTTGCATGTAGCAGGTTCAATAAAATTTGCTGTATTCTTTCTCTTGGGGAATAGTGAAAAATAAATAAGGCAGAGGTAAGGAAAAGACCTCTTCTTTAACACTTTGAAAATGAGGAAGAGTGACAGGCTTCATTTGGTAAGCAGAAGAGCCACTGTAAAATCTTGAACAAGAGAGTGACCGGATCCAAAAGATGTTTTAGAAAGATTAGTTTGGCAATTCTAAACAGAAAAACAAGTCCATTGGCATAGCTTTATCTCTTTTTCTGTGTAAATGGTGACATTGTAGAATTAGAAACCCTTAAGGTGCATCATTTGTCCTTCATTGTCAGACATGACCTAGTGAGGATCTGGGCAAAAGGTCCCCAGGGAAGCCCAGAGCTGTGCAACTTTATTTGATCCACTTAATATCAGCATTTGTGCCTCAGGTCCAATGGAATCAGTTTCTCTAACTGCTTTTCACCAGGATTGTCTATTTTTTCTTTCAGAGTTCTAAGCTACCGCTGCAGATACTGAAGCGCAACCAATTGTTCCCACGTAACTTGAGGAATACTTTCAAGTCAGACCTGGTTTAGTCCTAGCACAAAATTTTGTCATCACAAATGTTCCAAAAAAGATTTCCCAAAGTTAGGATAGACTTTCTTTTCTTCTCTGGGAGTTAACGGACTTTCTGGAAGGCTGTTCTCCATGATACGCCTTTGTCATCATCTTCTCTGCATACTAGAAGTCATCCTGTTTGACTCTTCAGATTTTTGTGGTACCAGACTGAGCTCAGCCTTGAGAAAGCAGGTAACAGATATTATTCTATTCTTTTTGGTGTTTGGTGTGCTGTTCAGTCATGACACTGCCCATGTTAGTTTCCAAAGATTTAGAAATAAAGATTTTTGTAGTCACACAAATATCCTCCTCCTAAGGTAAAATTAACCATATTTGGCATCAATTCCAATGTTACCAGGTATGTTTAGAGGCAGGAAAATACATCCAGTAATGAGGGGAAAAAAATAAGTCATTGAAACTAACTCAAAAGGATACAGATGATGGAAT
This sequence comes from Helogale parvula, assembly GCA_004023845.1. Classification (NCBI taxonomy): domain Eukaryota; kingdom Metazoa; phylum Chordata; class Mammalia; order Carnivora; family Herpestidae; genus Helogale; species Helogale parvula. Next base: position 5,089 of record PJEM01019810.1, read on the forward strand.
TGGTTGTCAAGGCCATTAACAGAGTTTCCGTAGCACTATTCCATACGTTCAACAGGCCAGAGGAAGGATTGAACATGCTGGGAGAGACATAGTACATTAAACTTATAAATTCTAGAGATGGAACTAGAAGGTCTGAGATAAAAATTATACTACATGGGACTGAATACATTTACCACTGCAGGAGAAAAGACTAATGATTAAAGACATGGCATTATAAACTATCTAAAATGAAACAGATTGAAAAAGAACTTTAAAAATGAACAGAATATCATTGAACTGAGGGACAATTTGAAGTAGCCAAAGATAAGTATAATTGAAATCTCTGAAGGAAAAAATAGGGAAGGGGATAGGAAAAATATTTGAGAGTTTCTAAATATGATGAAAATTATCATCTACAGATCTGAGTAGCTCAATAGAGCTCAAACACACGAAACACAAAGAAAATGACACTGACAAATCACAATCAAATTTCTTAAAGCCAATTTCTTTATCAGAAATGCAGTACATTGCATATATATTGACATAAAGTGGCAAGGATGAAAGGAGATTTCTTGTTTGAAACAAAACAAGCTAAAAGACAGTGGAGCAACAGCTTCAAAGTACTGAAAGAAAAACAGCCTAGAATTCTTTATCCCACTAAAATGTCTTGCAAAGGCAAAGGCAGATAAGACTTTCCATGCATGCAAAATCTGAAATAATTTACCACCAATAGATCTTCCCCATAACAAATAATGCAGAGACAAAATTATATCAGATGAAAACCTAGATACACACAAAGGAGTAGAAAGTACCAGAAATGCTGATAGGAAATAATGGGCATATGGATAGAAGTTCAACTACACCATGAAGAAAGCAATCAGTTAAACCAGAATATGAAACATTTTTCAGATTGCCTCACTTAATTTCTTTAAGAAACCAAATAAGTAAAAAAATAAGGCTAGAATGTGAATTGATGTAGATCCTCCTCCTAAAAGGAGGAGGATTCTTTAAAGGAATCAAAGCCAACCTTTATACTCCCACTAGAGTGGCTAAAATAAATTTAAAACACTGAAAATGCAAAATAACCACAAGGATGTGATTGAACCCAAACTCTCGTATATTGGTGGTGGGACTGTAAACAATACAACTACTTGAGAAAACTCCTTAGTACTTTTATATGATGTTAAGTTTACATACATCTTACTGTATGTGAACCAGCAATTGCAATTACAGGTATTTGCCCTAGAAAAATAAAATCTTAATCCACAAAAAGACTTCAAACTAGAAACAACGTGATCAATAGGTAAATGAATAAATGAACCATAGTACCACCATACAGTGGGATAATAACTTAGCAGGAAGAAGCAACATATAACTAATGGAAGCAAAAACATGGATGAATCTTAAAAACATAGGGCTGAGGGGGGGGAAAGCCCAGAAACAAAAGGGGTATGTACTTTATAGTAACATCATAGGAAGTTCTAGAACAGTCAGAGCCAATCTCTGAGCAGTGACTGCCTCTGGGGTAGGTAGGAACTGGCTGGGAAGGGACTTGAGAACACTCTGGAGTGACTGAAATGTTCTATATCTTGATAAAGGTATGGGTGACACAAATGTATATATTTGTTAAAAAATTAATTGAATTGTATGCTTAAGATTTGTGCTTTTGATTATATATAAATTATACCTCGATTCAAAAGAGGTGAGATTGAAGGTAAAATACATTTTTGACAAATGGGAGGGCACTAATTAGATCCTAATAAAAAACAAAACCTAATATAGAACAAAACCTAATTTAAAAAAATGTTTAGAGAAATAAAAGATAGATGATATCAAAGAATTATTGATAATTTTTGTTTTTAACAACAAACACAACAGTTCTTTCCTGGTTATATAAGAAAATGTCTTTTTTTCTTTCTTTCTGGAAAGTATTTGAGCAGGATAACATGATACCAGGGATTCAGCATATATATTTCCTTTCCCGGCTGTCCTAGTCTAGAATGTGCGGGCTGGGCTGTGCGGGATACAGGTCTCCCAAGGCTCCCTCTGTTCTCTGTACCTCCTTTCACCTTCGCAGGCCACCTTGCCATTCTCTAGGTCTCTCCTCTTGAATCTTGCTGCCGTGTACTGTCACGTCAAACTTGGCAAGTTTCCGTGTCACCCACACTAAAAGTCTCCCGTGTCTCAATGTGGCAGACCATCTGCAAGCCCCACTTTATCCTGCGGCTTCCTCCTACAATCACTAACTCACCTGCTCCCTTTTCCCAGACGTTCAAGTCGCATCCCTCTATCCTACTTTTGGTCATGCTATTTTCCTCTGTCTGAAATGTCCTCTCCTCCTTACTTCCCTTGTTAATTCTTAGTTTAAAGTTCTAGTTTGGATACCAGCTCTCCCCAAGGCATTTTTGGACCATTTTGGCCTCCTTTAGAATTCTTTCCTCTCCTATATGCCTACAGTGGTTATTAATATCCTCTCAAGTTGTTATTAGACCTCAATTAATACTCCTTTTATAGTTTTTTCTAACCTGGCACAGTATAGATGTTAAATGAACAAATGAATGAGTAAGAAATTGATCCGCCCTCCGCTCTGGAGTGCCCTTTGATCCTGACAGTTTTCTCTAAAAGATCACGTAGCAGCTAAACTATAAGGATTAGGAAAATCTGCAAGGTTCGTCATATTGCCTGAACTGTGACTATGACTGTTCTGACTGCCACGGCCACAGATTGCTAACCTGTCCCTGACCTCATTCCTCCTGCCAGGCCGTCCTGTGCTGTCTGCAGTCCCTAGTAACACAGCTGCTTTTGTCTCTCACCTTGTCTCTCTGGTCTGCTTTCCGGTGCAGGGGAGGGAAGCAGGGCACCTTGGAGGCAGTGCTTGTCCATCCCTTAAGGATGAATCCAGTATCCACACCCTCTGTAAAAGGGGGCAGGACTAGAGAAGATTGAAGGATTGACACTAGGTGGTCAAGATCAGGGTACTGAGGTAAGGAGCAGAATTGCTGAGAAGAGCAGACACCAGTGTGAGCGGAACACCTGGGCAGGTGTCCTTGGACATTATGTGGAAGGGGAATCATGAGACCATAGATGTTCACTCACTGTCTCTCAACTTCCTTCGAAGCACTGAGAGATGGATGATTCCCTTTTAGGTATTTTTCCTACAAAGTGGAAGTGGTAGGAGTGGGTGGGGGTAGGAGTGGTGGGGGTGGGTGCTCAGTGGGGCTGAGTACCCGAGTAGGATTTTCTTAGGCAGAGAGAAGTAACAGAGACAATAGAATGTCTACCCAAAAACTTAAGCATTCCATTAAAATACAGACTATTTAAAATAAGAGCATTCACACTAAATACTAATGACCAATGAATTTATTAGGCAGACCAATTTAGTGCTCCTACATTCCAATTGATTGTTCTCTCTCCTATTTGAACATTGGCTTTAAATGCTTAATGTAATCCTGAGTTTCCTCAATTTTTATTTTAAGTGTTTGTTAAGCATATGCCTTGTGTTCAGATTTGATAATATAAAGGACTATTCTTTTTACCAACTTTTCTGTGAGTTATATAATCTTCTTAAATGTTGACCCAAAAGTGCTCTGATAAATAGGTAAATATGGATTTTAGATCTGCTATTTTAAAATGAGTAGGCATGTGAAGATAAGATCAGAGGATGGGAACATAGTCCCTAGGTCAGTATTTTGGCTTGGTGACCTACAATGAGGGGCAAATTAGAAGAGGAGAAACACTTTGAGAGACTAGAGGAAAGCAGTGAGTAGTTAGGAATTTATCTACTAATCAGAAGATGCAACTTAGAATGGAGGCAGGAGAGAAGTAGTTATTTAGGGGAAATAGTGCAAAGCAGGAAGGCCTGATATAGCATGATAGGTAGTTTGGGAAGAGTGTGGGCACAGTTAGCTGATGAAATTTAAAAAAAAAAAAAAGAGCTTGAGAGACAAAGTGTTAACATCTTGCGTGCGAGACTGGCGTCAGACTGCAAGCCGTGTCAAACTATCTCTGCGTGTTTGTAATTTCCTTGTCTATGCTGCCATATAGGTAAAATATTTGTATTTTACTTTGTTTAACTATTTATTACATTTTATTTCTTTTTTCCATTTAAAATAGTGTTTGTCCTCTAAATACCCTGACTGTGTGATATGCTGCAAAGGCACACAGGAAGTATGGAGAGTGTAGAGAATGTGCCAGGAAAGAGGGAGCATGCATAGAAAAGCGGGCAGAAAGCCTTTCTGGACAGCTTGGAGAGAACTGTAGGACGCATAACCATAGCGCTGCCTCCCAGGTCGAGGAACTGAGCCCGGCCAGCGCCTAGAAGTTCCTTGGTGTCCATTTGTAGCGCGGCCACATGCCCTCCCGAGTTCAGGAAGATAACATCTTATATTCTTCCAAAGGCTTAACTTGCTTTTTACACTTAGATTGATAATCAACCCTGAACAGTTTTTCTGTGTGTGGGATGAGGTACAGTTTCAACTTTGCTTTTCCTCATTTGGATACTCAGTGGTCCCAGTACCATTTATTCAAAAGCCTGTCTCCATTGCACTGCGTCATCAATTATCTGTCGCTAGGCCCTGAATTTATTTATCCTATTTTAAAGAGACATTTTGTAAAAATATGATTTATTGTTAAATTGGCTAACATACAGTGTGTAAAGTGTGCTTGTGGGTTTTGGGGTGGATTCCATGGTCATCACTTACACACAACACCCAGTGCCTGTCCCAACAAGCACCCTCTTCAATGTCCATCACCCATTTTCCCCTCTCCCCCATCCCCCCATCAGCCCTGTTTGTTCTATGTATATAAGAGTCTCTTATGGTTTGCCTCCCTCCCTCTCTGTAACTATTTTCTCCCCTTCCTTTCCCCCATGGTCTTCTGTTAAGTTTAGTTCATTAATTGAAGCCTCGGATTCTCCTAGCTTCCCTTTTTTGAGGCTTTCCTACAACAGAGGCTAAACAGACAATATTCACTTAGTCCTTGTGATAACCCCATGGGGTTCCTATTGTTATCCCTGGGTGGTTAGAGGTTAAGTAATTTACCAAAGGGTACTCAGCTCCTTAGTAACAAAGGCAAGATTCTAAAGTCTGTCCTCTTGCGTTCTACTCTGTGGCCCAACACCTTTCACAGGGTTGACCTGTAATCCTGTCTCTGACCATTTCAGTCATAGTCTTTTAGATATCCTGCCTAAAACCTGCCTTGAACCATCCTGGCCTTCTAGACACATAGTGCTCTTTCTGTCTGCCTGAAGACCTGTCTGCTGATTGGATTTGAATTCTTTGTCTATTTAAAGAATCAAATATCAGCCAGCCACTCAGGCAGGCCGAGCCTCAGGCTCTCTGCCCTGTGCTCTTGCCAAGGGATCTTGGCGAGGTCTGGGGTTTTCCCAAAAGGGTTTGCTACTTGATACCTCCTCTTCAGCCTAATTTTCAACCTGTGATGCTTTCCTGAGCCCATACAGGTAGTTGATTGTGTGGCTTTTCCTTTGTGTGTAAAGAATGTTCCGTCATCAGCCCAGATTTACTTTTCTCAGAGGTATCACTATGAGACGGCAGCCTGTGGGGAAGGGTGAGCTGATTGGAAGGTTGGAAATGGGTCCTCGGATTGACGTGCATTGCCTTGGTTGCCAAGCAGGGTTACGTTTTCAAAAGGGATAATTATCCAAGGTCTGTTGCAGAGCTGAAATCTGGTTTATAAAAAAAAAAAAAAAAGAGGTTAAGGGCAATGCCATTCACACTGAGTTTGCCAAATCCTTGATCATGAAATATTCTCAGAATGTTGGCAATCACTTCTGGGTAACCCCACTTACACAATAGTTCCCAAAGCTGCCAGACACGCTGGTATGAAATGCTTAAGTAAGGTCATTAAACAATGTGGGAGTTCACTGCCTTTCTTTGAAATATCTTACTGACTTTGAATACGATGAATTCAGATAATCTTTTCTACAAACACGCTTGTGTCAGAGCATGGACCTGCCTACCTTGTCCCATCCACGTGACGTTGTCACATATGGATACCACCCCCTAGAGGTTTCGTGAGGGATGGCTACAACATATAGCTTTGTTGTTTAAAGGCTTTGTATTTCTTTTTCCTGAAGCTCCTCACTTGGAAGATGTATGGTGGCAAACGGCTGGCAGCATTTTGGGAAGAACAATTCAGGTGTTATTCTGGAGTCTATTCTATGCCTGTGGTCCATCACCACACATCCTTAAACTTCCTGACAACCTGTCAATGACCAGATGACTTTAGCTCTTAGCACAGGTGGTGCATTCTGCTACAATCGGGGTACACAACAGACAATGTGAAGCCGCTGCTTGGGTGTGCAATGACTGTTCCCTGAGACTCGGAAGGATCCTGATTTTCTGAAGGCGTGGCACATTCTGAAATGTGCCTGTATTTATGGACCTTTCATTCTACCAGACTCTTCACTCCCAGTTTGTAACATGAGGGTGCTTTGGATATATCACTTAACCTTTTCACACCTTTCTTTTTATAACTTTTTGTCATTGGCAGTTGTCACACTATCTGTATGGGTTCCAGGAATGATCTCAGATGCTGATGTAACTATTGGATTTATTTATAAGAAGAAATGATAATAGATTTCCTCATGGCAATTGCAGTTCCTGCATTGCAGTGATGCCTCTTCAAAATCGGCTGCAAGCTAAGTGTTTCTGTCAGAATCTTTGAGCACTAGAAAAAGCTGGGAGAATGAGGAGACTAATCAGTCAGTTTAATATGTTCTGGACTTAGGGATTACTAGTGTCACGGAAAGGTGTTTCTCAAAGTCTGAATCTTTGCTGTGAGTCCCCAAATTGTTGACACAGATTGCTTTATTGTAAGTGGGGCTCAGGAAAATCAGAAAAAAAATCTATAATATCATATTTTGGAAGGGATCTTCAATGTGTAGTATCTAAATTTATAGAGAATGTGTCGGCAGCAAGGAAATGGGCATTGATGAGAAAAATCTAGAAAAATGCAAGTTATAGACAGGCAGTTGCTAAGTTGTTTGTCTCTTATTTGTTGATTTGGGATGTGGTAGATGAAAGTCCTGTTCTTAGGCTTGCACTTGTAAATAAAAATCTTTCTGAGAGCCTTGGGAAGTGAGAGAAAGAGAGAGGGTTTCTGATACGTTCTAAATAAATCAATGAAAGAAAAAAGGCAATATCTAGAAAACAGATTGAGGTAGTTTGGGTGGCTGATGCTGCTTCCCTCCATCCCAGATTTGTGCTAGCTGAGACATGAAGCAAGGTGGAGTCCAAAGAACAGCACTTGAAGCCAAGACTACACTGGTTGAGATAAGAAGCCAGATGGCGTCTTCCATCTCCACCTCAGCCCACCCCTCAGATTGCCATTTACAAGCGCTTGTGGGAAGTCTCTCCTGGGCTTCTCTGAGGAGAGTTAGGGTTGGCACGCTCCTTGTAAGTTCTCTTCTCTGCTGAGCCTGCCTCTTTATTACTCTGGTCAACTGTCCTGGGCTCTGTGGTGTGCAAAGAGTGTTTGAGTTAAGGCTTCCTTGGAACCTGGAATTGTGATCGATATGATCTGGAAATTCCAAGGAATTCAAATGCAAGGAAATTCCAAGAGGTAAAATTTGTATTGAATGATACTGGTACAATGTTTTCCAGCTTACAAACTGTTTTCAAATTTGAGGTGGCAGTGGCTCTGTCTGTTTGGTCATAATTGTTTACACTCAACCACAGCCACATCCTGACACAGAATAGGTGCCACTAGTTGTTGAATCTGTGATGAACAAAGAAATCTATCATTTCACTTGACATAATTATCCACTGAAGTAGCTAGGCTTTTATCATCCATTCTCATTTCATAGATGAGGAAATTGAGTCTCAACAAAAGTAAGGGCTTTTCCTCTAGAACTCAGGCTGCTAGATTGCTGCATTGGAACCATAGCCCAGTTATTTTCATTCCAAATCCAGTGTTTCTTCTATACCAAACAAAGAGAAATGCAGAAGAAGGAGACTAACAGTAATTTGAGCCAAATGTCTAAGGAAATGGATGGATTTCTAATTTTATTTTTATTATTAGCTAGGCTAGGGTTTCATTTACAGCCTGAAACCAGTATGGATCTAGAGAGGTCAGCTGGAGGATGTTAAGGACTACAGAGAGAGAGGCTTCTTAGGATTTGGCTAGAGAGCTAACTCCTGGTTTAGAAAGGATGATGTTAAGTAGGGTAGCTGTGAAAATTGAAAACAATTGCCAGGGCAAGGTGTGGAGGTGGAGCCTAGGGCTTATAGTATGCGAAGATAAAGAGGAGGGCACAGGGGGGAATTGTAAGGGTCAGAAGCTAGGGTGCTTTGAGAATTATAGTTGAGCTAGAACAAAGGCTGCAAATTAGAAAGTAAAATATAATTGAATCTTGCAGAGGAAAGGTAACATCTTTAATCACTGTGTCTCTATGGTTGAGCAATGATGCATAATAACATACTCTCATATTCTGTATTCCGCCCCGCCCCCCGCCCCAAATCCTGGGCATTCTAGGAAAGATAGAAACTACAGTGGCTTTTGGAAGAATGATAGTAGATGCATGTCTTAGCTTCTGAAAGTTAGCTTGAGATCCCTGAGCCAGAGCACATCGCATTTTCTTCTTTTGCACTTCACCAGAAACACCCCTTGTAAATTGCAAAAGAGACCTTCTTTGTGTCCCTAAACCAATCCAGACAGACGGTGTATTGAAATGGCAAGATCATTCAAAGAAAGCTAGGAAACAAAGATTGGGTCCTGGCTTTGCCAATAACAGTGTTACCTTAGACAAGTCGTTCGTACTTCTGGGCTTGGCTATCCCTAGTGGAAATGAAAAGATTAACATGGATTCCATGTCCTAGAAGTTTCCTGAGTCTAACAATATGAAACAAGGGAGAGAATCAGATGCAACATTTATATTTTCTTTTTTTTTCCCCTGAAAGGCATATTTATTTTTTTTATAATATTTTATTGTCAAATTGTTTTCCATACAACACCCAGTGCTCTTCCCCTTAAGTGCCCTCCACCATCACTACCACCTCTTTTCCCACCTCCCCCTACCCCTTCAACTCTCAGTTCATTTTCAGCATTCAATAGTCTCTCAAGTTTTGCATCCCTCTCTCTCCCCAATTCTCTCTCCCTCCTCCGCTTCCCCCTGGTTCTCCATTAGGCCTCTCCTGTTTTCCTGTTAGACCTATGAGTGCAAACATATGGTTTCTGTCCTTCTCTGCCTGGCTTACTTCACTCAGCATGACACCCTCAAGGTCCATCCACTTTCCTACAAATGACCATATGTCATTCCCTCTCATTGCCATATAGTACTCCATCGTGAATATATACCCCATCTTCTTGATCCATTCGTCAGGTGATGGACATTTAGGCTCCTTCCATGTTTTGGCTATTGTTGACATTGCTGCTATGAACACTGGGGTACATGTGCTCCTATGCATCAGCATTTCTGTCTCTCTTGGGTAAATCCCCAGCAATGCTGTTGCTGGGTCATAAGGGAGTTCTATGGATGGTTTTTTGAGGAACCTCCTCACTGTTTTCTAGAGCGGCTGCACCAGTTTACATTCCCACCAACAGTGGAGGAGGGTGCCCGTCTCTCCACACCCTCGCCAGCATCTATAGTCTCTTGATTTGTTCATTTTAGCCACTCTGACTGGCGTGAGGTGGTATCTCAGTGTGGTTTTGATTTGTGTTTCCCTGATGATGAGTGATGTTGAGCATCATTTTATGTGTCTGTAGGCCATCTGGATGTCCTCTTTGGAGAAGTGTCTGTTCATATCTTCTGCCCATTTCTTCACTGGGTTATTTGTTTTGTGATTGTGAAGTTTGCTGAGTTCCTTGTACATTTTCGATATTAGCAAAATTCCTGGGTGCAATATATGGCCAAAGAGGTTGGCATCAGAATTGGCAAGGAAGAAGTCA